>JZLH01S0004782.1:19832-31440 GCA_001188425.1 Eucidaris tribuloides | reverse complement strand
AACAAAAGGTCGAAAACACAAAGAAATACATAAGAAATTCACAAAACAATAAAATACATAGGAAATTAATTCTGATTCGGCAAATTTTTTTGTAGATAAATGTTCGAAATGTCAAAATGAATATTTTCACCAAAAATTACCATTCTACTAGCTATTGTAAGTGAGATATAGGTGAAAACATAATTTCATACACTTATTTGCATAATTAATTACTTAAAAAATATAAAAAATCAATTTTTTGAAAATTTTACTATACAGTCTTGTAGTTTACACCTGGCTCTATGCGTGTGCAAATTTTCGCGGCGATCGCGCGATCTGCGGCCGAGATCTCGGGGTGGGGGGGTGCCATAATGCCCCCCCCCCCGGGAATAAGTAGACCAGAAATAGCCCGGTATTTTAGGGTTACAATACATAATTGCTTGAAATCATTCTTCTTCGGCTAAAATAGGCATTACCTCCCCTATCATGAATATGTGAGAAACTGTGTTGGCAAGTTAAAGTGATAGGCTAACATTGTGGAGCTTCAATTTAACAAATTGTCAAACTTGGATATCTGAGCTTCACAGTAGTGTTCAAATGGACAAATAAACACCCTAGAATACAAAAGTTTGGAAATTTATGCTGCAATTGGCAAGATATGAATGAATAAACAATAAGTACTCGGGGCGGTAAAAAAATAGCCTAGATCCACACACAGTAAGCCTATGGGAGGAAATGGGCAGGTGAATCCGGTCAAATTACGATTTTCACTTTTTTGAAGCACTAAATAATCATTTTGAAATACAATTTTTTCAGGGCTTTAGTTTTAGACCTTATCAAAGACACTTGGAGCATGGACGATTATGTAGCTCACATTTTTTTTTAACTGTGGTAAATGTTTGCCAGTGGCTTTAAAATATCCTGTTAAAATAATTGCTTGAAATTATTCGTCTTCAGCTAAAATAGGCATTACCTCCCCATCATGAATATGTGAGAAACCATGTTGGCAAGTTAACGGTTTGATGTTACAAATGAGAATTTATGAGTATTAATATTCAAAAGTTAGTAGTTACCTGTATTTCATACGTTCCCCCTTCCTTCAGTCCTTCAATCACATACACATTTTCCTTCAGTTGATTGTTGGTCACAGTGATTGTTTTTGAAGGTTCCGTTGTAGGTGCCACCATGGTGTATATGATCTCATAACGCACGATGTTACCATTGACATTAGCTGGACTAGCCGCATCCCACTTCACCGTGATGGAAGATGACGTAGCCGTGATGGAGACAGTTGGGGCTGGTGCAACTAAAATAATCAGAGCAATATCTTTAAATGAAATCAATCAAATATACTTATTCGTAATCTTAATAAACTTATAACATAACTGTGAATTGTGGGAGTGTGATGTCATCCAAATTTTAAATTCATTGGCAGTAGAGATAAACATTTGTATGTTTATACCAGTAGCAATAGCATTTCATCTTAACATCAAACAACATTGTGAACTAGAATAAGGTCACCAAGTCCTGTGTACTTGTGCAAAGCAACACAGGAATAAAAGAGTTAAAAGGAAAGGAAAGGAGTTAAGAGTGATAAGGAATCTGTATTGGGAGCAAACGGCTGACAGAATTGATGACAACCTCAGCGTATTTATCCAAATACAGTGTGTGTAAAAAAAAGGGTCAGCCATCTTCAGAGGATTACTATTCCATGGTCACTTATTATCCATATTATTATCCACTTATTATCCATAAACAGCGACTCTTTTTTTTCCATTGATACCTCACTCGCATCACCGGTGTCATGTATGACCGAGTACATTGCTCTTGAAGAGAACAATGCCAATCATGCAAGTTTGGCATAACTTGTGTAAAATTTGAGATTACCTCTCATCTTTGAAAAATCAACCCAATCATCAGTGCCTTTAGTCTTTCATCCATTTACCAAAACGTGCAAAGGGAGTGATTTGACATTGTTCAATTCAAGAGCAATGTACTCGGTCATGCATGACACCAGTAATGCAAGTGAGGTATCATTGGAAAGAGAAAATATTGTTCTTTAGGGATATAATACTTACATGTATGATGAAATATTTGGGAATATTATTCCTCTAAACATGGATTACCCTTTTTCTTTTCTTTTTTTTAAATATGCACTGTAGATATGGGAATTCACCAGGAGTGTATCTCTTCACCAAATTTAAGAGGAAAAGTCAAATATTAGGGTATCATAATTGAAGACAACAATATCAATAACATGACAGTTCTTTTGACGAAACTGTTCTCCTGACAACAAATAAAACCAATCTTCAAAACATCCTCGCCAGAGTCACTCAAGAAAGTGCCAAAAAGAAGTTCACAATCAACTGCAAGAAAACTTAATACACAGTCCTGTCAAAGAAAAAGGTTAATCAAGATGTATTCTGAAAGTTGGCAAGGAAAACTTAAAGCAGATGCACTTGTAAATATTTGACCACATCAATACTTGATATTCTTCTGTAATTATGGTGATAACACCATGCATTACTTTCATCACAAAACACATCCACAAATAAATTTCACCTACTTTTGATGAATCAATATTACCAGTACTATAAATGTTAAGAAACTGAAATATCTCATAACTTACTCTCTTCAGCTGTTAAAGCAGTCACAACTTCACTCCCTGTACTCTCAGAATCTTTATTCAATGACGTCATGTAGATGGAATACTCAGTATAAGCCTCCAAAGAAGATAAATTGTAACTCCTAGGTGAATTAATGAAGACCTCTACCGACATCATATTTGAAGAAGAAGTGTAGTAGATTTTCACACTAGTATATCCACTTCGACAATTAGCATCCATTGTTGGATTCTGAAGTAAGGGTAAAGATAACATTGTTAAAGTCTTGGATTGGTACTGATTGTGCTGTTTCAAAAGTTTACTCTCCCTGGTCAATAGGACAATATAAATCCTGCCTAATTGTGAAATGTGCACCCCTTCCACTCCTTGGGGAGTATTTCTACCCTGCCTGCCGCTAACAAGCTCAAAATTTTGCTAACAAGACTCTCCACCCCCCCCCCCCACCCCTCTGTACAAGAACATTGTGCTCATCTAAATTGATTACCCAGGACTGGATGCCTGAAGGTAACAGTGATTAGGTTCGCTTTTCTAGTCCCTGTCATCTGAAATGATGACAAAGCAATAATGATAATATCCAGAGAGTGTAATGCAAATCTACATATTCCTATTTTTAAAAGTCTTCACAAACTATAATCAGAATATTAAATAATGTTGCTTCTACATTGACTTAACATTATGTATAATCAATATCTTCTGAAAGGTAAGGCACTTATATATTTATTTTTTTATTATTAATTTATTTACTTATTCATTCATTCATTCATTTATTCATTTATAAAGGTTGCTCATGCTAAGCAGCATAAAGGCTGACAAGTACATTGCACACAATGTTGGACCATTTTTATTTGACATGGTAGTAGCTGTATAGTGCCATAGAATGGGTCCATAATTGGAGTGTAGACAGTGTAGACAATGTTAAAATCATCCAACTCAATGTGGGGAAAACATTTTTGTAAACTTCTTTCTTGATAAAGCAGGCCCTGCTAAGTTACTGTTTGTTTCATTTCACCGGAAAGTGAAAACATCCCATTACATCCCACAGGCACTGCACAGGCATACTACGGCTCCAGCAATCATCTTAAGGATGGATACTGGAGGATTTGGGGAAACAATTTAGAGGCCCTGCAATTACACTTGACTCTAAAGAGCACCTTATTGGGTGCTGCTGGGACAGAATGAAGGAATCCGAACTCACCAGGAATAATCCTGCCACTTGTGCACAGGGTCAAGAACATTTTTAGGGGGTGCCAGGTGGACCCCACCAAATATTCCACTGCTTACACAATGACGCTGCAAACCTCTATGATATCCATAATTTCCAGATATCTTAAAATTCCACTGTAGTCTGTAGGAATAAAAATTTGTGCTATCCCTAGTGAACGTCTGAGACATTGACTACATTTGGTTTTACATCCATTCGACCATTTACATCTAAGATATTTCTGGTAACTTACCTCCCATGTTACTGTTATCAGTCTTGGTGTAGTTGTGTTGTGAGCCTGTACAGACATCGGACTTTGAGAGGGAGCTGGTGACAACGAAAAGGCAGCAACATTAACTTGGCAATCATTACACATCATGTATAGTTGCTACACGGTATACAGAATTTACAGAACAGGGCAACCTTTCTGAAGCAAGTTTTATTGGATGATTGGATAAAAACTACTGAGATATGATCTTTAAACTGAAGTATTTATAAACACACTGCATAAATTTATTTCAAGTTTTGTTTTAAAGGCATTGTATAACAATGTTTCCAGTTTAAAAAATCTGAGCTACATGATTCCCCATGCTACTAGTGTCTTTGATACGGTCTAAAAATGAAGCCCTGAAAAAAAATTGCAGTTGTAAAACCAATCATTAAGTGCTTTAAAAAAGTGAAAATCATTGAGAGACCATTCCAGCTTTTCTCATAGACTGTTGTGTTGCAGAATTTCCTATCGCCGATATAAAATTAATGTGCCAATTTGTATCTGCAACATATTGTACTAGTGACAGCATAACTGTCCAAACTTTTGTGTTCTAGGGTGTTTATTTGTCCCTTCAAACACTGTCAGATATGTCAGATAGCAAAGTTCGACAATTTTTTAAACGTGTCTTCCACAGTGTTATATAGTGTCTTTAAAGCACATGTACCAAGTTGCATTAATTGGTACAAAAACAAGCAAATTTCTAAAGGTACATTTGCACTAAAAAAGAAGTTATGTATCTTTATAAAGAATATGACTACAATTTGGTGAGGAATACCATCGTGTCATGAAACCTTACTGTTATTGTTATTGTTGTTGTACAGTATTTGGACCACCAGTTGAATGATGGCTTGTCTTCATATTATCCAAAAGATATCACAAAAATTTTAAACATCTACCTGCTCATATTTAGCTTAATTCAGATGTGAAAGTGCACTTTGAAATTTTGGAAAAAAACTTCTAAAGTGAGTATTATAAAAGATCTTTTCTTCAATATCATTGGGTTTTCTCTTTTCTTTCTTTCCTTCTTTCTTTCCTTCTGTCTTTCTTTTTGTTTTTATTCAATGATGTTCATTAATTCTAGCTTTGTGGTTTTAATAATATTAATCAACATGATGTGATAGATTTTTCATTTGTCTCTCTCTGTATTTTAGATCGCAACTGCTGATCTATGATTTTAACAAACATTTTTTTTCCTGACATGTTTGTTTCAATCATAGATCAGCAGTTGCGATCTAAAATACAGAGAGAGACAAATGAAAATCTATTACATCACATTTTCACCTCTCTGAATAATCCCTTGCATTTAATTAATCAACCCGTTGGAGACTAAGTACCAGTTAACTCGTGTTGGGGTCTATGGAAAATGCTTGTTATAGTAAAATCAAATCGTCTCCAATGGGTTAATGGGCTATCATATTCTTGATGGCTGCTTCTGTAGTAGGACATATTCTGAAGTTATAAATGAGATTATGAGCATGTATTCATATTTTGATCTTAAATCTATCATGTATTTTCATTCAAATACCGGTACTACTTATTCTGTTACTCATTCAACAGGAACAGCCCTGAAGCGTAATGAAAATTTCAAACTTTAAGGACCTGTTCACATGCTCTTCTAAAGTGTACATAGTGTACCGTTCCAGTATACCATACCGTACTGTACCAGAGCGATCCAGAAGTGTGCTACGGTGGACCACTTTCTGATGTGGTCTAAAGGATGCCAAGGCGAATCGTTCAGCGTCTTAGTGAGCACCTGAATGCATTCCACCTTACTGGACATGTGGTTCCCCCAGATTCAAGTACAAAGTGTACGAATTGGTTTCCTAGGAGGCACATTTCCAACTATAACACCTGAAATGAATCACTCTAGCACAGTAAGGTATGGTTCACTTCCAAAAGCGCTTGGACAGGCCCTCACTCAAACACTCATCTACTGTTAAGCAGATTAATATGTAATACTCTTAACTTAAATTTCCTTCAGGCTTTATATTTATACAATTCCTGAAAACTTATCCACCATAACTCAAAATTCAGCCTTACGTGAGCAGCCTGTACTTCCAGCAACTTCAGTTCTATTTCCTTCTCCTCCCGTTCCTTCCCTGACTGCCGATACTGCAAACATGTAGTCTGTGTCTGGAGTCAGGTCTCTGATGGTTTCTGATGGTGCCAGACCATCGGACCTACTGACCAGAGTCCAGTCTTCCGTGAGGACAGGATCTCGAAAGTAAACGTTGTATTTCACTAACGGGCCATCACCAACATCTGTGCCTTCCTGCCATGCATCCCACATCAGGGTTACCGAGTCATTGGTCATTGCAGTGACACGGGGAGGGCTTGGTAATTGTGGTAATGCTAAAAATGAAAAAAAAAACCATACATGAACAGATTAAAAAAAAATATCTTAACAGCTTTTTGATTGAATAAATGTGATTCTAAACTGCTTCAAATCACCAGTGATCATTACAAATCAAATTCTTCAATTAAGTCTGTTTGATAATCAACATAAATCACCACTGGTATGATAAAACCTTACATCTTCAGTTTTAGTGAAAATAACATTTGTTGATTTTATATCATCTTACAGCTAAGAAGCCAGATTTTGTTTTAAATCTCATATTCTAAACCTCCAAAATAAATCTACTATTCACGGGTAAAAAGACTAATATCCCATATGTTACTGTGTTAAGCCAGCTATGATTTTTGCCTCTTCTGAACATTTAACATTTTATAATATGAAGTCTAGTTACCTCAGCAATGAATACAAATGAAAGTGAGAATGCTCAATTTAAGACACTGTAAATTTGTTGATATTCAAACTTTCTGTCCTCAAGGTTTCCTTTAAACTTATCATTTGTTTTCCTGATCAACAATACTTTCAACTGTACAATTACAACAAGAAATAGGGAGTTTACACACATAGTGAAAGTAGTTGAATAGGTCTCACAAGTACCTTTCTGAACCACTGGAAATTGCAGGGGTGTTTTTAAAAAATCATGAAAAATAAAGTAATGTAAAATATCACCTGAAACTATGGGTTATGAACAGGCTGTCATCAGATTTTATAACATTGAAAACAGACTTCAAATCGGAACAGTATTAACGGAGTTATGACCTTGTAAAAATCATGAAGTAATTACGCACCCTGTTGACCGATGCCTCGTAGCGGCTCTCAACTAGGGCACCGGAAAAGCAGGGGCAATGGTAACATCTCGCATACACCATCCCTTGCTTTGCTCTTTTTCCTAGCGGTGTTTTGGGTGTTCTTGGGTAGTGTTTGGCATACTTCGAAAGTCCAATACATTCTCGTTCTTCTGCTGAAGTTGCATGTCGATCGGATTTTGCGATCAAAAGTTACAAGTATTTGAAGTTTTCTTTTTATGATATCCGACATTTTCTAAGATGCAACATGGTAATGTACGAAATCTAACCCTTTCACAACAAAATGATGTATATTATACTAAATTCAAACGAATAACAGCTCTAGAAAGAAATTTATGATGCAGCATTTTCGTCAACTGGACGTGATTTATGTACAAAGTCAATGCAAATTGTGTTGTTAACCAAAATTCATAAATGTATTATTATTTTTACCAGTACTGATCAAAATTGATTAATTTTATGCTGTTTATGATTGCAAAAGAGTCCCCGACAAATTTCATCAAAAAAATAATTGAAAACAAAAGGTCGAAAAAACAAAGAAATACATAAGAAATTCACAAAACAATAAAATACATAAGAAATTAATTCTGATACGGCAATTTTTTTTTAGATAATTGTTAGAAATGTCAGAAAGAATATTTTCACCAAAAATAAACTTTCTACTAGCTATTTTAAGTGAGTTATAGATGAAAACATAATTGTATGCACTTATTTGCATAATTAATTAATTAAAAATATAAAAAAATACATTTTTTTTAAATTTAACTACAGTCTTATAGGTTACATCCAGCTCAACGCGCATGCAAATTTTCGCGGTGATCACGCGATCTTTGGTCAAGATCTGAAACCTATTTTGGCTTTTTCCCAAAATTTTACTTAATTAATTATTCAGATTACCTCATTTGCATATTATATAATTAAATAAGTGATGGATGTTGATGTTTTCTTAAACACTCATGTATCAACTAACTTTCTTGAAAATTTGATGAAGTTAACTTTGTCATTTTGAAGATATTGCTGAACAAAACAATAATGTAGACATTTTCCTGTGAGAAGTGGTTCCATTGTGCAAATAAAGAAAAAGAAAGATGACCTTTGACATTTCATTCAAATCCAAGCCTCTTTTGTTGTTCTTTAATCTGGTGTATCTCTGGAACCGTTTGTCGGATTTTGATGATTGAAACTGCATTCGATTTCTTATCATCAGCTCTTTCTTGCAATCCTAAAATTAGTAATAGCTGGGCAGAAATTAAATTTTGTGTAAACTGCCTACAAGAAAATAACTTAAAATAGTTTTCTTTCTGTCAGTCAAGTAATGAAAATACATGACAAAAGAATAATTATATGTCTACACATTCAATATACTTATTCGTATAATTTCACTGATAGCATGAATACAACTACCAATGCAATCTTGGCACTACTTCATTGAGCTGCTGCAGACAAAGATTTAAGATAAATGATCAGTCCCTTCCAGTGTATTTAGTTTACCATACTACTTTCTGGATGTACTGTTATAAATGTTTGTAGATGGTGGAGTTGTGACATGGCTACCTTACTCACCAAACAAGTCTACCACAGTTACTTCACCACGAAATTCATTTATGTCCCACATCCAACAACGAAATTCCTCTCCATGCTGAACATTCTCCACTTGAAATGTTGCGTCCATGTCCTGTGTACTAGATAGGGATATTCCATTTGAGTCAAAACGTCCATTGTTTTCCCGTCTGTAAAGCCAGAAGACAGGAGATGCAGATGATAGAAGTTTACTGCCACTGATCCGACATGTGAAGCTGGTTGTTTGACCTTCATTGACCTTATCATTTGTGACAGTAATAATTCCTGATTGGTAGATGAGACAGAAGAAAGTAAAACATTTATAGAAACCAACTGTACGGATATTTAAGACAAATTCCAACATTAAAATGACAAAAATGAAAGAACAGTATTCTTGATTGTAAGAATCACCAAGATGTCCAAGTCTTAAGGCGCCGTCACACTATGACGAATTGGCATTGCGTATCCATTGCGTATGGAACATTTTGACATTCGTTGGCATACGCTAACGTTCGTTGGGGAATCGTTTTGACATTGTTTTTGAGTCCTTTTCATACGCAATTATATGTTGTTGTTCGTTCCGTACGCTGAAAAAATTTAAGCATGCATAACATTTATCGACGTATGCCAAGCGTACAAGCCATGCGCAGCGCGTACGCTCTGAAGTTGCAATGCAAATTTTTTATTCCTCAACACGACGGAAGCGGTAAGTCACCAATACATTTCCATTGATCGACCATAAGTGAGGCCCTTTCTCTGCGAACGTTTTGCGTGTTGGTAGCGAATCAAAAATAAATTTACTTCTCTTTTTTATCCATGCGGGCTTATCATGCTTATACTAGATTGTGCTTCATGTATCTGGGTGTGTTTGTATGTGTGTATGTGTGTGTATGTGTGTGAATGTGTGTGTATGTGTGTGTGTGTGTGTGTGCGTACGTACGTGCGTGCGTGTGTGCGTGCGTGCGTGCGTGCGTGCGTGCGTGCGTGCGTGCGTGTGTCTGTGTGTTTGCGCAAGAAAATTGCACACCTTACCCCATGGGGTTTGTTGCTCAAAATGTTTATACTACGAAAATGTCTCTGGTAATAAATGAAAATAGTTGTTATCGAATTCGGTAGGGGAAAAACTCTTCTGTTCAAAATACCAGATTTTATCAAATTTTATTTTCCGGAAAAAAAGTTTCATGCAACACCCCCAGATCAAAATATTATGCCCATTCCTTATAACTGTTTTACAATACTGTTTAAGAATACATATAGGTGAAAATTCTACATTACTCAATTTCCAGATTTTCATAATTGATCATAAAGAAAAGAAAATCTTTCTAATAAAAAGATCCCTATTTGGTTACCATGAGATTTAATAAATTCATTATTTTGGAACAGTAAAATCACCAATATAAAACACGTTTGCAAAAATATGAGCTCATCATTACCTTAACCGTTGGCCAGATTTCAGGTTATTACTATTTTTCTCACGCTAATATTAAATTGGGGTAAAGGTTGCCTTTCATATCAATTTGCCATGGAATTATACCATATGAGTAATTTTGGTACTCCCGTTTTTATACTATACAAATTAAAAATACAAATCTTGGCTCTCTTGGATTTCGGCATACTGGGGGAAATTAGATACCCAAACTCAAATGATGGGACAAAATGAACGTTGAGTTCAAGAAGGTATATGTTCGTAAATGCATCACAGCAAACCACGTGACGACTTAATAATTCGGCAGACTAGTACATGTAGCAAAGCTCGTTACTCGTTCGATTAGAGATCGCTGTCTGTAAGTTAATAAGTTATGAAATGGTGATGGAGACATTTTTAGTTTTGATTCGTTGTCCGTACGTTCGATTCGGTTGAATTCACCCATACGGAATTAATTCGCTGGGAATGCTGTGCGTATTTGGAATTTTTCAATTCGTTCGCGGTACGCAATGCTAATTCGTCATAGTGTGACGGCGCCTTTATAGCTTTATTGAGAATTTCATATTTTACTCTCAAATTCTCCTCTTATAAGTACATACATACATACATAAAACTAGAGCAGTTCGACTACGCGCAGTTGATGGGTATGCCTCTGCAGACAGCACTACCACCCAATTGGATTGAAAAGCCATATGCATGTTTGTACCCCATTTGATCGGAAATTTGTAAGTTACCTTGGTAATGAACCATATGAGGTTTGTATAAGCCCTTGTGACCTTTGACCTTTCAACTCCGCAATAAAATCATTTAATCTGTGCTTCATACTGAATACTTGAACAAAGTTACATTGATATCCAAGCCCAAATTAGACATGTAGGAAGCCTTGTGACTTTTGACCTTTGACATATCACCTCCAAAATCTCAATTCATTGGTGCCTTACAATACATACTGTACCCAACCTTTAATCAAAATCCGATAAGCCATTCTTAAGTTATCACGTAAAAGACGATAGGTTTGTGGCCTTGTGACCTTTGACCTATGACCTTTCAACTCTAAAATCTCATCAGTTCATTGTTGCCTTATGATACATACCTCACCCAAGTTACATCACAATCCCACCAGCTGTTCTCAATTTATTGTGGTAAAGACCCCAAATCAGACAAGGATTAGGCCTCGTGACCTTTGACCTTAGACTTTTCAACTCCGAAATCTATAATCAGCTCATCGATGGCTTATAATAGATACTTCACCCAAGTTACATTAAAATCCGACCAGTCATTCTTAAGTTATTGCGTAAAAGACAATAGGTATGGGGCCTCGTGACCTTTGACCTTTGACCTCTAAAATCTCATCAGTTCATTGTTGCCTTATGATACATACCTTATCC
>JZLH01S0004766.1:2202-13055 GCA_001188425.1 Eucidaris tribuloides | reverse complement strand
TTTTTGGCACGATTTTCTATGGAGACTTTTACCCGTTAAATGGGCGAAGGATAGGCTATTTCTGCATGCAAAGTTTGAGTCGAGGAGGTATTGAATGGCCGTCCGCAGCTAAATAGTGTCCCTGGCGTTCTACTTGACACGTATTGTTTGGAAACAATCGAGTTTCTTATTGTGTACGAGTGCAAGTCCAATGTGATAATCAGTCTGTTATGTTAATGCAGATTATCTGGAAATTACACAGTCATGTCTCCATTGATAGCGTGAGATGCAGTACTCGTCCATGTACTTCTGAGTCCACGTTTTCTTTCAAGTATAAACGTTGATGCATTTAATGCGATCACCCATTAGTTCGAAATATAACACACACGCACACACGCACACACACACACACACACACACACACACACACACACACACACACACGCGCGCGCGCGCACGCACAAACAAACAAACAAACACACAAACAGTGAAATTAAATTGATATAGTTCTCGCTTTCGGAGAAGAAACTAAACTGGCTGCATGGTGTAAGATTGCATGGCCAATTTGGTTTCATTGTAGCCGCGATCACTGTCATCTAAATTCTACGGTAAATATAGGGCAACAGAACCATAGGTATAATCATGGAAAAGTGCACATTGAGCTCAAAACTTCAGGTATATTGCGTTCTGTTTTCCAATCAAACATTTAAACTATACTTGTTAACTTTTCAGCGAGTTGTTCTGAGCTTGCAGGCCCACTGTTTTTGCTCGCGCTATGCGTTAGCAATCAAAAACAATCCAATAAAGGCGCACGCATGTTATGGAAAGTCTATCACACTAAATTCAGAATAAACAAAAATTTTAAACGTACTATCTGCTTGGCTGAGGTACCAGAAAATAATCAGCCAATTAAAAACCCGACTGGTCATAACACGAAAGTACGCATTGAATAACCACACACACATCAGTAAAAATGCCAAGCGATGTACAAGCGAGTATGTAATATTAGCATTCTGCATAACCAATCAGAATAGTTCACCAACGCTTACTAGGTGCGGAGCCTATTCACAGCGCTCCGGTCATGAATTTCCGCATCGTTTCTGAACCGAAAAAAACTTGTCCAGGAAAAGCACACTTTTTTATAGCTTTCCCTTCACCATTTCACTCCGAAACTTACTACATGATTGAAGATAAGACTTGATAGATGAAGACAAGTCAAAAAATTGAAAACTCATAATTCCAACCAATTTTTGATTTAGACACAGATTTGCTCAGCTCGACATACTCCGACTTCATGTCTTCATTTTGTCGTGGCGGGTACATATTTCCGGTTGAGATTACAGTTATAAATGCCGCCTGTCACAGTTTAATCAGTCTTCAGTCAACAGATTAATGCACCATGTAAAATATAATATTTCAAGTGAACATACTGTAGTAATCTACATTTGCACTTCAATTTTATAATCATGAATGAAAACAACAATGAACACTGAAACAAATCAATGACATATTTCTTCAAAAAGTAATAAAAAGGAAACCCTCAAAAGGATTGAGATGAGGTCTATACCGTTCATGTAAATAGCATGCTGCAGCCTGTAAAATGTACTACATGGGCAAGTATTTTTAATCTATATTAATTTAAAGTTTAATGAAGATGACGATAATGATGATGACTATGATGATGGTGATAACAATAATAATAATGGCAAAGAAACATTTCTGTATAGCATATAACCCCAAGGCATATAATTGCACGTTTGTAAGCGCTAAGCTACAATTTGCACTTTAATTTGCACTTCATCCTTCTTCCCCTACCCCTCTATTTTTCCTATCAAGTAAGGCTGTCCAGACCATCCTTGCTATAAGTACATGACCCCCAAATCTATTTTTTTAATATTAATTTTATCCCCCTTACCATATTCTTTTTCGACAAATCCAGCATTGGAGAACATATTCCATGATTCACATCCGTACATAACCACGAAATTTCTATAACCAGTCATAACCCTAATCCTTATTCTATTGCTTAATTTTCAGTTTTTTGGAATGTAGATTAACTTAACGTTGTGAAATCGCATTCTGCCATGGCGATGATTTTCCTTACTTGTCTATCCACCTAGCATCTTCACTGATTCTGACTCCAGCCCCCGTAATTGAAAGAAGAAACCTGCCTTTGAATTTGATCTTCTACTTGCATCACACATTTAAAGAACTTTCCATCTCTGAAATCATTATCTCTCTGCAGTTGATAGTTAACCCCTTTCTCTCACTTTCCACAACCAGTACCCCAGACGCCTCTAAAGATTAGTCTCTCTTGTATCTTCCAGAAAGCCCTGCGTCATCAGCACATGTGATGTTGTTATATTGTATCCTCCAATATGAGCATTCCTGGCTCCAGCGTCTTTAACATAGCTGAGCTTTTCTGGTCCACATTCAGATGTTTTTTTTCTGTCTTGCTCTCAGCAGAAGAACCCGAAGAATTATACTTGTAACATGAATCATGCGACAGATCGTTAAGTGATGTCCAAGGTTACGTTGGTCAACAGC
This sequence comes from Eucidaris tribuloides, assembly GCA_001188425.1. NCBI lineage: Eukaryota > Metazoa > Echinodermata > Echinoidea > Cidaroida > Cidaridae > Eucidaris > Eucidaris tribuloides. The sequence goes on along the minus strand of JZLH01S0004766.1, from coordinate 10,529 downwards.
ATCTGATTTCTTGAGGAAAGCAATGGAGAAAAATCTACTCAAATTCTTTGGAAATTCCCTATCTTTATATAAATACTTTATGACGTTGATTAATTATAGAAGCTATATGATCCATGAAAACGACCAAGAGAATCAATACACAAAGCTGCTAAATGATGGGAAGTTGCTTGGCAAACTGACTGCTGGAGATGTGCCAGCCCAGGAACATATATTCCATGATAGATGTCCAGAAGATGCTGTACCATCATCATGTCTTTAGTTCCTTGGCATGGAATAGATATCAAGTCAGAACTACAGCATGTTGTATCCAATTCAGATCTTGCCATGACCCTGTTACTACATTACGACTGACTTTGGCAAAGACAAGGCAGAATGCCAAGTCCATGGGCATCCCAAGCTACCAAGAAACGTCATTTGCTACGTCGGAAGGGTTGTCTGTATTTGACAAAACAAGGGAGAGAAAGCTCATTGATATAATCCAATAAAGTGGAATTAGCAACTTGTATGATTATCTGCCCACCAGTGTGAAAAAATGTGATTAAGACCAGATGAGGAATAAGGGACAATCGAAATCAGGGGAGATTCCAGGTAAAGAAGTCCTTAACTACGTGAAGTATTTGTGCCAATGTCAAACCAGAGTTCATTACTGAAAACTCCGCTCCTCCAGCTGTCTCTTGTTAAATATAATCGGCAACCCGGTCAATCCAGTCGCGCATGAACAAAGAGTATACCTGGCTGGACGAGGTGTCTGTGTGTAGATGATAGTCTGAATACCCTATCATGCAACACACTAAAGAGAAGACAACTTTTTGAGCATTGCATTACTGCTACATGTAATCAGAGACCAGGCTCTCTCTGTTGCAACCATTAAACGTACTATGTAAGATTTTCATCTAACACAAGTCATAACAGCCAATAAACCACTAATTGCAAATGCAAAATAAATTCAATGCAGTGGCCCTGGTAGTATTAGAGTTAAAAGTTGCAGACGTGGAGGACATTTTTACAAGGTGCATTAACCTTTAGGCTACTGATTGACAGTTTACATTGTACATGGATCCAAGACATAGATATTACAGGCCTAGTATAATGGATCAATTGTGTCCTAGTTTCTATTCAGAAAGAAACTACATGTATTTTTATGTTATCAGCGTACAATGTTCTCATGCAGAATTATAAAACTGAAATGCACGTTATCATAGATCCCAAGTAGAGATATCTCAGCATAGACTCCAACGTATTAACTGAATTCTTTCAGTGTTTCATTGTTTAGGTTTTAGAGTGATATCATTTATTTCTCATGTTCAGTATTTATGCTTGTTGACGTCCAGAATTGTCGAGTTGAAAAGAGTTATTTGTAGCCTAATACAATATGTTCACCTGATTAAAACTGATGTTTTTTATCATTTTATCCAAAATATACATTTTCTGTCATTTATTGTGTGATAAAGCTATTGAAAGTTACGAAAAAATTAATTCAGCAACGTGTAAAACAAACAAAAAACAACAAAGTCATATGATCTGGATAAGCTGATGGTTTTCTGTAGGAAAATAGGCCCCAAAAGCCCATTTTGGCGGCCATGTTGGAAAATGGTTGCCATATATGTTTCTGGCCATTTATGGCACAATAAGGCTATTACAACCTGCAAAAAGAAAAATGAATTCAGTAACATGTAAAACATACAAATGAACACTAAGATCATATGATTTAGATAAGTTCATGATTTTCTACTGGAAAATAGGCCCCAAAAGCTATTTTGGCAGCCATCTTGGAAAATGGCCGTTATATACGTTTTGGCCACTTATAGTACAATAAGGCTATTGAAAGCTGCAAAAATGAATTCAGCAACCTGTAAAACATATAAATGCACACCAAGATCATATAATTTGGATAAGTACATGGTTTCCTATAGAAAAAATATGCCCCAAAAGCTATTTTGGCGGCCATCTTGGAAAATGGCCGTCATGTACGTTTTTGGCCATTTATGGTAAAATAAGGCCATTTAAAGCTGCAGAAATGAATTCAGCAAACCTGGATAAACATATAAATTAGGACACCAGGATCATATGATTTGGATGAGTACATGGTTTTCTATATGAAAATAAGCCCCAAAAGCTCATTTTGGCGGCCATGTTGGAAAATGGCCGCCATCTTGGATTTTCAAATGGCACGTCGGATAGATTTGCTTAGTAGACCCTTAGAAACCCTCATGCCAAATTTGGTGCTTGTATCACAATTTGCACGATTTTTCCATTATCCGCCCTACTATGTTGTTGTTGCTGGTTTGTATTCTGAATGTTGCTTACATTATTTTGGGAGGTTACACTTTATCCCAATCTCTATAAAGCCATGATACTGTATACATTGTATGTAGTTATTAGTATACATAATTCTAAGAAATTATGAAAAGACTATGCATATTCAGAAATAAAATTTGAGATAATTGAATATGCACAGTACAACACAAACTTATAAATCATGACTATGTAAAACATTAAAAAGGGAGGTTGCAACTCAGATGTTTACCTTGAATAACTCTTTGCTGCTCCTGCTGTAAATCGTCAATGGACATATTTCTTGTGTCTTCACTAACACCACCCCATACATCACTGCCAAAACCAGTTGTACTAGGTAGAAGACTTGTTCTGAAAGACAATTAAAAAAGAATGGGTAATTGCCAAACTGCCTTAAAAATACTGTAAAAGTAGGAATTTAGTAAATTCGCATTGTGATCAGTAAGCACAAATTTGATTTTGTAGGTGTACAATGTAGAGTAGTATATTTAATTTGAGGGAAAAGTAACACTACTACAGCACTGCATGAGTATGCACATTTTTTCTTGGGGGTGGGGGGGGGGAGGGGCAATTTTTTTAAAACCCACTACAGAAATCTGAAGTAACCACACAAAATTACAAATGCTTTTTACAGTTATTCATTTTTTTGGGGGGGGAGGGGTGTATTCTCCCTTCATTACCATATTTCAGTAAAAAAAAATAACTATGATTATCGATTATAAATAAGAGTGTTTCCTGAAATTATAGGTAACTCACAACGTCAATAACTCCTCTGCCATTGGCTGTATAAAGCCAGGTCTAAAATCCAACTGATCGATAACTAAAGGGGTACCACAAATTTAAAGTGATTTTGATATTAATCTGCCTGTTCAGCTGATACTAAATTTTAGAATGAAATTTAAGGATTAGTATGCTAGCTTAAAAAAAATATTGCCCTAATTCCTAATTCATATATGATGACATACACGATTCCCTGGGATACCAACTAGAAATCCACCATTTTGTTGATTTACTCGTTTTTTAACCACTGTACCCTTTGTATTGTGTTTTTGTCATTTTGATATGTTTTTGTAAAAAAAAATCATATACTTCTATTATTATGTATTTGTTCACGGCCCCAATGAAAAACAGCCTTTGCTGAATTTGGGCTTTTTAACCGTGGTGAAATAAATGAATGAAACCACTGTACCCTGGGTTACAAAATTATGTAAAAGTTATGTAATAAGTGTGAAAATTAAAATTTTTTACCCATTTCTTGTAAGTTTATGCCTTTTTGTTGTGAAACTTGCGCAGGTTCTGCATCATAACCACTGATTTCAGTGATCATAACTGAAGAAAATACATTTTTGGACACAAGAGGGCGCTGCACAACACGGTACACCGGGGTACAACGGTACCCCGGTGTAGCGCGTGGTGCATCATATTCTTACCTTTCTGGTGCCGAGTATGTGATGTCCTTCCGGAAGGAATTGTTGATGATCTTCTCCTTTGCCAGCAGATTATCAACCAACACCCTCCTTCTATCTGCTTCTCTTTGTGTGCTACCAAGATGAGGAGTAAAGGAAAACTTGTCTGACAAAAGTAACTCATTACTGGCTGTAAGATTACACCAACAAAATTTGATGTAACATAGAGAATGCTTTGTACAATGTAGCAATGTCACTTGAGTTTGTACACTCCTTTTTCCCCCAAATAGTTTGATCACATAAAGTCCAGGCCACAGCAACAGACTTAATCTACGACAACTGAGGTAGCAGGGATGTTTCATAATCAGGGGTGGCAATTGTTGTTGCTTTTCATTGTTTTTAAATCAAACAAATTAGATTTATTTGATTTAAATCACATTTTCAATTACATTTCCAAAATAATCATCAAACATTGCCCCCATAAGTTGAAAAGGAGTTTGATTTGATACAGTTTGCATCGCTCCATCATTTTAACTACATAAGTTTAACCTTTTATTTCTCAATTTTTTGAAACAATAAAAGAAAACAAAATTAAATCAAAGTTTGACAATTTTTTTAATTGGGCTTCCACTGGGATAAAAGTGTCTTTAAAACCCCCTTCAGATTGACATCTGTCTCCGTCTCAGCACCGCATCAGCTCCCAATCAACACCCCATTGAATTTTAATTATGAAGTGAATAAACCCAGGTGAATTTAATCAGTATTAAATTTTCACTTCAGAACATCCTCGGAGCAGCACCGGATCATCACCCGATCAAGTGCAGTGTGAAGTGAACCCCACTCAGCTCTGGATTAATATTCCTCAAGCTGAGCAAAAAGGTCAAAGTCCATGTACATTTCTCGCTCATATGCGAGGTGGGCAGCAACTATGGTACTTACAGGAAATCGGCATGTGGTTAGCCAGTGAGGCCAGTGAGGGTATTTCTTGCCAATGTAATTTGCATCTGTGTGGGAAAGCAGTGGCAATACATCAGGAGATGAGAAGCTGATATGAAAAGGATGCACCAGACTGCGATAGGTATTTTGATATGAAGGAGATTTATGTTATGTCTAACCACTCTTAGTAGAAACCAGTGTTGTGGGTCTCGAGGCCGCAAAATTGTCCTCGGCCTCGTTCTCGAGGACGGAGGTTAATCCTCGGCCTCGTCCTCGGCCTCGGATGCAATCCTCGGGTCAAGGCCAGTCGAGGCCGGGTCGAGGCCGGGAGAATTTTAGGAAGTGCAAATTATCTGATAAATATTCTGTAACGGTTGGCATCTCTGTATTTCACAACTTGTATGCTTCCTTTAATGAACAGACGCCAAACGATATCTTACCTTGATGATTTATCTATGTTCCAAGGGTTTTTATAACACCATAACACCATGTTTAAATAAATAATCAGCTTTAATGTGGAGGGATAAGTTTCTTTTGTTTTTACTCAATTATCACGTCTTTGCTTTGTCACAGCATCTTAAAAGGGCATTTCAACATTGTTACAAAACTTTTCAGGTGGTCGGGTGAAAGTATTTTATCCATATTGATCTTTATATCATAACTGTTCTCACGCCTGTTTCTTGGGATGAAGCAATTAACCCTTTTAGGACCGTGGACGGATATACTCGTCAACAGGATTCCAAACTCATAAAACCATGGACGAATATACTCGTCAAACTGCTCGTCATCGCAAGACAAAAGTATACAACAATATAATATTTTCAACTTAACATTTCTCTGGCTGTATTATAATATATTCAAAAGCAAATTGCAGTAATTGAAAGAGAAAAAGTCATATAGCTACATGACTTGTAACAATGTTTCAAATTGATAACCCTTTCACTTTTCATCAAACTAGAGTGAAAACTTTGACTTTGCTTTAGGCTTTTGGGTTGTATTGAAATCAAATTGTCTGTAGACTCCCAGACAATTTGATTTTAAAAACAATCCGAAAACCTGTGGCAAAGTCAAAAAAATATATCGTCCTCAAAGGGTTGATAATATGGTTAATGGGTTAAGTGGTTATGTATGAGTGGGTGTGTGTGTATATATGGACTGTATGAGTGTACATGTATAAGCAATGTGTGTGTATATGAGCATGTATGTTTTTTATGGAGGTGTGGAAAAATAATACATAACGGTAACCAAAGCAAAGAGCACTGGGAAAAGAAATGACCGGTATTTAGGGTTCCTCTGAAATCTGTGATCTTTGCCACCAAAAACTATCATAATATTTGGCCATGGCTGGCCTTTTCCTGGCTCTCCGGCCTCGGCCGGCCTTGTATTGTAATATTCAGCCTCGGTCTGGCCTCGACCCTTCCAGCCTTGGCCTTGTCCTTGTCCTCGGGTGGGTCGGCCTTGGCCTTGTCCTTGTCCTCGGCCAATCTGGCCTGGGCCTTGTCCTTGTCCTCGGGTGCGCGCCTTGGCCTTGGCCTCGGACAAGCCGGCCTCGGACACAACACTGGTAGACACAAAAGGATACATGTGGTAGGAGCTGGAAGCCTTTGATAATTTCTGTTCAAGCATCTGCACGTCTTGCTGGTATCGTCTTATTTGTGATCGAATCTCTCCATTAATCTATGAACATGGAAATGAAAAAAAAATACAATCAATTAGACACATTGGTCCATATTCAAGATGACATTATGTGGTGTCTAAATCAGAGGCTTCAGAAGTATTGAAGGCAGTTTGTTTTGAAATAATCACATATTACAATGTTATTCCTTTGAGGTTGATGTAACATAAAACAAGTGTTTGGGGGAAATGGCCAACTTCGGGAAGTTCTATTTTAGCTGATCAGAAAATACATAGAATGTTTCTTCAATTTGAAATAAGCACTTATCCATTCATAGACAACAGATTTAATTTAACCTTTTGAAGTCTAAGAATGAGATATCTTAGGCTGGGCTCTATGGAGAATGTGTGACTTACGTGTTATATTAGAATCAAGTGGTCTCTCCAATGGAGTGAACATGGGAGTCTTTTGTGAATACGGACCATGAAGTTTACACTAGAAAAAGACAAACTATGAAAAGATGAAGTATAACATACAATGTGCAGTATCCAAAAATCAGGAAAGAACAGGTTGTTTTAACCCGTTGCTTACGGGAACCGGATGGCCCCTGTACAAAGTCTATGTGGATTTGCAGAATCTCGTAGTCAACGGGTTAAATAAGTGCAGAAATTTCTTGTGGGACTGTGGTACATGCAGGTGTTAACAATATTGCACTTTTACTCTTGTTAGTTTATCAGTGTCAGATACTCAAGATGTTGGAAAAATTAAAACTTCATGCTCTCTTGGACATTGATGTGGGTTATTATCAATTCCCATTACTACTTCCACAGAGTGAAATAGAACATCAGAATCTCTTAGAATATCAACCCACTGAAGATGGTTAGATTTAATTTGCTTTCAAGTTTCACACACATTTCCCCATTCCCATTTCTGGCAATTCCAGCGTTACGGACGTTACATTCAGACATTTTTTGGCAACTTTAGGGGCTTACATGTACATGTATTTCTAGAAATCATGATATCATTTTGAACCTATTTGTGGTATTCTCACACAGGTCACTCTGAAGTGTTAACAGTTTAAATTTGAATAAATTTCTATTTATCATTTGGTAGTTATCACGCAAAATGCTTGCTGTCACGGACATTACATTTTTTGGACATGACTTTTCACCTACCAATGCATTTGTCAAAAAATTTGTGAGCTTAAGCATGAAGTGAATCCAATTTTCTTCTGAAATGGGTGCTAAGGTCCTGTTTAAGTTGTAGAGATTCGGAATATTCCATACAGGACCATAAATGTTGCGTTACGGACATTACATTTTAAACGTTACGGACATTACACCTCGGACCACTTTTTTAGGTCCTTATATAAAAAGCACTTGATAACTAATGTAAAGCAAGTATTTGTCATTTCTTGGTCCTTTCTCAACTACAAACTACTATAAATTAATTCTGAAGTTCTCTTGAATGTGAAATAATGAGACTCAAAGATTGTGTGTTTTTCAAAAAAGATAAGAAATTTTTGTGAGAAAATGGGGTTTTTTGAAGAAAAGTATGTCTAAATATACTTCATATGTATTCAAATACCACTCAAATCAAAGAGCTTGATGAGTTCTATCATGTGATTCTAAATCTGTCACTGTAGCACTTATATTTTTGGAATTATTACAGATTTCATGATTTTGAGGCTGGGTAACATTTTTCACGGAATTGCCCATAGACCTCCTGATGAGATATCTTGTGTCCAGTCTGCAACAGGTTAATCTAACATGACTTACCTTTGAATAGTTTGATCCATTCCTCTGAAGTCGGTCTCTCTCATTGATCAGCTCCATGATAGTTTGACCCAGCCTGGTACAGGCTTCTTGGTCTGTTATCCTGGAATCACAACCGGGAATAACAACATGTTTTGATACATCTTACATGCTTTTCATTAATTTAAATCATGTATAAGATTGTCCTCTTGTTTATTTTGCACATCCAATAATGATATTACGCACGCTGATGTAGGCCTACATGCATTATGAATATATGTATGTACATACACTTACACCAGATGTGCTTTGGCTTACATT
>JZLH01S0004756.1:0-22783 GCA_001188425.1 Eucidaris tribuloides | reverse complement strand
TCGATGCACGCACGTTGAGGTTGGATGTTGCTCGACAGCTCTTCAAACTACAAAAATAAATCCGCTCATCTCAGGACGCAGAACAACAACCCACAAAAAATCAGACATGTCGTTTTAGCCCGTTGAAGACGAGAAACGAGATATCTGGTCTCGAGGTCTATAGTAAATGCGTGTCAAAGCAAATCAAACCGTCTTCAACGGATTAATATAATGGAAGTGGAAGTTATTAGGTCCGATAGTTTCGGTTGGTTAGAAGCCAATGTTCCATTTCATATTCCTCCTATCATCCCTCGCATAGAGTTAGTTTGGCGTATAGAGGTTAACACGTTTCCGTTAGAGTGGACGCTCTTGCGAGCGCGTAACTCATCCTTACATCTACTATTTGTTGTTAGGCTATTTCTATTGACGATTAACAGAGCTTGTCTTGCAAACTCACAATGGAAGTCCATTTAAACATTTAATCATTTGTGTTACTATGGGCTAATGACAATGACCATTAATCGGGGGCATGAACTCATTACGTGCATCGCTCTCGCGATCATTATTGGCGTCCTATATAGATGGAAATAAAATTTAACATCAGACAATTGTCTGCCATAAAAAACAAAATCTGCAACATGTGCGAAACGAGTTGATTTCGTTTCATTGATTTTGCACGGTTCACACAGTGTGTATCTGTTTTATTCAAACCAATCGCGAAACAATGCGAATTTTCAGCAACTGGTAACGCGATATGACAAATATAGGAATAGCTTCTATTAATGACCCTTAAAGGTATTGGCTAACATTTACCACAGTTAAAAAAATCTGAGCCACATGATTCCCCATGCTACCAGTGTCTTTGATGAGGTCTAAAAATGAAGCCCTGAAAAAAATTGTATTTCAAAATGATTATTTAGTGCTTTAAAAAAGTGAAAATCGTAAGTTGACCAGATTCACTTGCCCATTTCCTCCCATAGACTTACTGTGTGTACAACTAGGTTAATAAAACTCGCCCCGAGTTTTATTGTTTACTCATGTATAACTTGCCATTGGCAGTGTAACTTTCCAAACTTTTGTATTCTAGGGTGTTTATTTGTCCATTTGAACACTACTATGTAGCTCAGATATCAATTTTTTAAATTGAAGCTGCACAATGTTAGCCTATCACTTTAACTGCACACCAAAGCATGATGCAACTACTCGCCACGTTCATTTATCAATTAATGTGGACGGCTTTAAAACCGTTGAAAACGATGCATCTGTGATACAAGAAACGGAATCAAGTTACACTCGTTCTTGTTTGGTAAGCGATGTAGACGTGCTTTCTTACAATCAGTACAAACATTGATTCGGTGTTCGTTTCGTCGCCCATAGCTCGGCCGACCGCCACGGCGAGCTTCGTGGAGAAGTACTGGCGTAGAAGAAATTCGCGCAATACATGTAACTGATATACGGACTCACGCACCGGTTAAACATTTTGTTTGCCCGAGTCGATAAGTTAATATCATAAAATTGTTGTATGCGTTCCACTCGAAAATTAAAAGGGATATTATTGCATTTTTATTCAATGTTTAGATCTATATTTTATGGCAGCGCTATTGTTACTGTCTGAGAATTGTTACATTATGATGAGAATCGGATTATAACATAAGGATGTAAACCAACACCAACGTACAGTGGGAATAGTTAGACTCGTTCCGTTGATTCAACACCTGGGGCCTGTTGCATTAAACTTTAACCGGAGAAAAACTCCGGTTAACATAACTGGAGTTTTTCTCCTATGGGAAAATGCATGGTAAAATCACGCTAACCGGAGTTTTCATATTTAACCAGAGAAATTTCTCCGGGTAAAGTTTTATGCAACGGGCCCCTGGTTTCTTTTCAGAGATAAGGATGTCGATTAATAAAAATTATTACGTTACGACGAATGATTATCGTTGCTTTGTTCTTCCTCATCTCCGTCCTCCTCTCCTTCTATTTTAATTTTCACTTTTTTATTTCAATTTCTTTCATCCGGCGACGTCGATCCATATTTCAGAGGGGGTGGGGGCGATGTCAAAATTTTCGGCGCACTTCACACAAAACTAAAGATTATGTAATGGTTTTGTAGTGCCTTCCACTGATTTTTCAACGTAATCTTGCATTATGTTTCATAAATTTTCCAAGATGTCAAAATTATTGGGCGTTGAAACTATTAACCCTCAACATTTTTTGACTGCCCCCCCCCCCCTCGTCCAGGATCGAAGCCTCTGCTTTCATCTGTTCGTCTTTTTACTGGTAATCATCTTTCCACTTAAAATTTTCTTTTCTCCTCCTCCAATTCTCCGTTTTATTTTTGCATTCCTTTGTCCTTGCTTTCTTCTTACGTTTGTTATTTTCCCGTTCTTTCTTTCTTAAGTTCTGGTTTCCGTATTCTTCTTATCCTCCTATCTGATGTCGATGATCTTCTTCTTCATCATTGTTTTCTTAATCTTCTTAAATGATCATACTCATCATCATCATCTTCTAGATCAGTTTCTTGTTTTTCCTCTTAGCCTTCATCATTGCCGCCATCATCATTATCATCATCTCTTCCGTCTTCTTCTTCTTCTCCTCCTTCTCGTTCTTCTTCTTTTTCTTCTTCTTTTCTGCTGCTGCTGATACTACTACTGTTATTGCTTCTTTATTATTGGTGATCCGCCATCACCTGGCGGATCACCCTTGATTTCGTCAGGATCTTTATTCTTTCTCCCCAAGTTTTGTCCAGACAATATCTTAAGAATGACTCAGTCAATGACCTTGCAATTTTCCATGATCATATGCCATGGCATGAACATGTTCCAACTTTTTTCGCATTGTCATCAGTCATCCATGACGTCATCAATGACGTCATCAATCAAAATCAATTTCATCAATAACTCATCAATGCAATGCATTCAGATGATCAAATTTGGCATGCATCAAGTTCAGGTCAAGGGTCATCTTTCAGACCCATCCACGTGCGCGCGCGCGTCACGACGGACGCGTACGCGCGCGTCAAAATTTCAAAATGCTCCAATCGATCTAGGATTTTGTCTGCATACGTTTCAGGCCATGAGCACGCGCGCGCACGCTTTATTCAAGCAAATATCGTCGTTTTTTCGACTGATTTGGGTGGCTGAATGAATTCTCCACCATTTGAAACCTTTCCCGCATCTCCTGGACCTATTTTAACGCTTGCGCGCGCAAAAAAACGCGCACGCGCGTAGGCTAAAAAAGGTAAAAACATACCTATCTTCAAATCGATAAAACTGAAAAACGAATCCATAAACCCCCAAATTTCTTTTTATATCTGGAAAGAGTATGAGTTGTAAAATCTATTTCATGTCTCACTTAACTATGTTAATACTTGTGACGTCATCATATTGGCATGTAAACAGAGAAATTCGAATATGAATGGATTACGGTATGGTCGACTACGTTCTCTGACGTGTATTTCGATTATTCTTGGCCGATTTTCTCCATCCTCGAAATATGCTGTAGCTGAGACTTTGCTCTTTCGTGATCATAATCTCAGATTTTCAAACAGAGGACGGGATCATACTAATATTTTCTGCTGAAACCGACATGTCGTAATTCCATATAATGGTTAAATGTGACTGCATTTCAATGTACAGTACAGACGTCCTGGTTCGAGCCCCACCCCGGGGGACAATAAGAACATTTCTTCACCCATTTTATATTGGGAAGATATGATGCGTAGATACTATTTTTATGAAAGAATTCAATATTTTTATGCTGTGACGTCATCATATCTTTATTTAAAGTAACATGACATAGACTGAACATATTCATATAAAAGTACGTGTTATTTCAATGCAGATCGGTGAATTTGGAGAAATAGCGCCATCACAAGTCTGTCGTCAGACAAAATTATATACATGTATGCATTTTGTGTGTACAAACCATTGTCGTTAGTTTCAAGGGCGAATTTCAACGTGAAGGAAGCATTTAAAGTGGCCATTGACATGGGGTGATTTTATTGGTGTTATATAACCTACTGTCAATATGCATACGCACCCGTATATCGACGCACGTACGGACCCAATTTCCCTTTGTTTTGTATCTCATGAACTACTTGATCGAATGCCTTCCAACTTGGTGGCCGTTTAGTTTACGAGGAGACAATGAAATACAATAAAAACACTAATTTCAACAAAAAGCATCTTCCTTATGTAAATGAGGGTCAAACGTCATATCTTTTCACACGTACATTTAAATGTAACTGCATTCGAATGCAGTGTTTAGGGTCATTAGCATGAGCCGTCAATTGAATCCAGTGAATTTGATGGAATAGCACCATCACTACTCATACGTATTTTGTATATACAACCTATTGTCGTTAGTTTCAAGGGCGAATTTGGACGTGAAGGAAGCGTTTAAAGTGGCCATTCACATGAGGTGATTTTATTGGTATTAATGACTGTGTTGTACGACTTGTACCTACTGTCAATATGCATACGCACACGTATATAGACGCACGTACGGACCCAATTTCCCTTTATTCTGTATGCCATGAACTTCTTGATCAAATGCCTTCAAACTTGGTGGGCATTTGAATTACGAGGAGACAATCACAATAAATAAAACACTAACTTCAACCAAGGGCATCTTCGTAATGTAAATGAGGGTCAAAGGTCACTTCTTTTCTTATCAATATAATTATCTCAAGAATGCCTTTGCTGGTGATGTTGTAACTTTGCATGGTTATTTTAAATAATTTAACCTCAACAATAAGTAATCGTCAGCATGGCCACTCACTCGTGACGTCATCAATGACGTCATTAATAAAAAAAAATAGGAGTTAGTCCATATCTTGTCAATAGAGTTGACTACGATAACGTAATTTTGTACACAGCATCGTCAGCTCAAGGGTCATCTTTTACACCTAATTACGAGCGTTCACGTTACGACGGACGCGTACGCGCACGCCTGAAATTTTGAAATCATCTCGGATAGAAAGATTAGGCCCAAGAGGGACAGCAGTTAACTATAGGACTGTTATGAAATAAAATTGTGTCAGTATTTTATCATCATCATCATCATCATCATCATCATCATCATCATCATCATCATCATCATCATCATCATCCGGTAATGGTAATGATAATAACAATCATGAGCTTATTTCCCACAATAGCAACCTGACACTGAAATGTCTACATTGTCAAAGACACACAAATTTGATACAAATCTACACATAATTTCACCCTCCGTCATCATTCCTGCTCTAATTTATCCAAAAAATGATGAAGATATTATCCTCCATTTTTTTTATATCCTGTTATGACTTCCAAAAAAAGTTTTTTGACATTATCTCTGTCGCTGTCCACATATGAGAGACATTAAGTAGGCAAGACAATCGAATTGAATGCGATGTTGTATTACAAATCAGAAATCATACATAACCAATCGCACGTGTCGCACGATATCGGACGATAGTTCACTAAACTATCCCAGCAACATTGTGAACTTTTTTTTCCAAACAAGAGCGTCAAGATCCGAATATCCTTGAACTTCTTCCGACAAGCCATCTGATAACCAAATAAATTGTTATTGTGAGGGTAAACTTTTTTCTCAATCCCCAGGATTCTTCCGACATGTAATATACGAGTAATTTCCTACTCTCTGGGCAGTAAAATTTGTCTCTAAGCATAGCCTCTGCCGATATGAATCGCATACATCCACTCAAACTGCCACTGGCAATTAGCGTCCACAGCGCGGGCGATGGGAGCACTTTTTAGTTCTTCCTTCGTCTAATCATGGACCCTACCTCAGGAGTGGCACCACCGGGGGTGGGGGAGGCAGGGGGCCGCTCCTCCTATTTTTTTTTAATTAATTCAAATAAGGGGGATGTACCGGTTATTGAAATTCCCCCCCCCCCATTGTTGTTCATTTTGCAAGTAAAACAAAAAATTAACGGCAAAAAATGGTTTTTGTCGACATCGGCCTCCTGCCCCCGGCTTGTCGGATGATGTTTGGCTTGCAATTTGGCGGTTAAAAAAAATGCCAGACAAAAAAAGTTTTGGTCATCGTCGGTCCCCATCCCCCCACCCCCCCCCCCGCTTGTCAGATGATGTTTGGCCTGCAATTTGGAAGATAAAGCCGCCAAAATTTCGCCGACAGATTTTCTCGTCCCTCCTAAGATTTTACACTGGGGCCGCCCCTGCTTTACCTAATACGGTTAATTTTCCCCCACGATTCTGTATTTATCGCAGTTGGCACTTCATTTGCCATGTGACAGAATTGAGAAGGGAAGGATTAGGGGGATTTTCTGTAATACCCTTTTTCTTCAATTGAGGAAAAACAGATTAGGATTCGAACATGTGGGAATCTAGAATACAAGCTGAGACGGAAATTATTGTGAAAACCTCAATTTGGAAAACATTCCATATCATCGAGTGTTATTCAGGTGTGTAGATTTGTGTGTGTGTGTGTGTGTGTGTGTGTGTGTGTGTGTGTGTGTGTGTGTGTGTGTGTGTGTGTGTGTGTGTGTGTGTGTGTGTGTGTGTGTGTGTGTGTGTGTGTGTGTGTGTGTGTGTGTGTGTGTGTGTGTGTGTGTGTGTGTGTGTGTGTGTGTGTGTGTGTGTGTGTGTGTGTGTGTGTGTGTGTGTGTGTGTGTGTGTGTGTGTGTGTGTGTGTGTGTGTTTTCCAGGTTGTATCTACACGGATGCTTTAAAGACATAGGCTAACATAGTGGGGCTTCAATTTAAAAAAATTGTCAAACTGTGATATCTGAGTATCAGTACTTAAATGGACGAATAAACACCCTAGAATACAAAAGTGTGGGAAATTGTACTTCTACTGGCAAGATATGCATGAATGAACGTCACACATGAGTTTCCACTGCGATGGAGTAAAAAATAGCCTGCATCTACACGCAGTCTTGTGGAGGAAATGGGCATGGATCCAGTCAACCTGAGTACTCATAGAATTTCACTTTTTTAAAGCAACAAATAATCATTTTGAAATGCAATTTTTTCAGGGCTTCATTTTAAGACCTTATTAAAGACACTCAAAGCATGGAGAATTATGTAGATCACATGTTTTTAAACCGTAGTCATTGTTAGCATGTGGCTTTATTAGATGTGAATAAATGAAAATGCAATACCATTCGACACTAGCCTCGTCAATAACGCGTTACAAAAACGATAGTTGGTGTTGAATAATTAGTAATATATTCAGGTCCCGACACCGTTTGATTATAAAGTCAGTATTTAAATGCAATTAATTGAAAATCGTGAGATATCTGCAACACTCCATCTCCGCACCCCCTCGCAATTATTTAGACGCATCCAGTTATTCTGTTCTCGTACTGAACAACCAAACATTATGAAAAAGGGGTAATTTAAAGTTAAATAGCATGACTGGAGGTAGTCCTAAACTTGGGGTAAATCTATTCAAGAATCAAGTACAATATGCAAGGATTCTGCTGTGAAAATTTTGTAGTCAAATGTTGGCTCGTTTTCAAAGACGTCATCAGTATACCTTGTCACTAGCAAATTTGTTGTGTAGCTTTCTTTGAGATTGATTTCTCTCGGGGATCGAGAGTAATTCGGGTCTGGTATGTTCATGCTTGATTCTCCTTAAGTTAGAAACAAATTCAAGATAAATCCTTCCAGCCAGGAGATACACCCCAGCTGGTGTATATGTCGTTCAACCAGTTTGGTTCTGGAGGCATCTTTTATTTCTCCCGATCATGTCACTGGCCTTTAAATGTTTTTAGTATTATTGAGACAATCTCTTTGCGTCCAGAATTATATTAGAATCGTTGTGTGGCAAAGCTTCACTTTATCACTATTTCGGCTCCAATGACCGGACAGACAGCACAAATGTATTATCATAAAACCTTTTGCTAATCCCCTATCCCAAGTATCTGTCAACGCATATTCATTTTGCCGCATAAATAATTTTTGATACAATGTACTCAAGCAACTTGTAAATCACTTTTTATCCAGCGCACAGACCGGACATTTTGAATCGCAAAAAGTTTCATGACAATACATTCGTGGTGCACACTGTCCCATGCTAATTATGGATGTTAAGGGATCGTTTCAATATCACTAAAACATTTTTATAACAACTGAGTAATTTTAAAGTATTGAAGCCAAGATGGTGAACAAGGATGCTAATTATGGACGTAAAGAGATTGTTTCAATATATAGAACAACAAAGTAATTTAGAGAAATTAAAATAAATTCCGCGGGAATTTTTACGTATGATTTTGTTAAATTTCTATCTGTAATAATGTAACATTTTATGTAAAAACTTTTGTAATCTTAGGAAACAAGACATGCATGCATACTATGTGATAATACAGTAAAATTGAACAAAAAATGTAAATAAACAAAGAGAATAATACGGTTGATGGAAAAGGAGGGTCCTCTAAAAAGTTAAGCTTGGAATTTTGTGAGACCCTTAAAACAAAACGAAAACAAAATTGTGATAATGCATTTTCTACGTCAACAACAACAACAACAAAACGGAGACAAAAAATAATCACCGAGGTCACCGCATTTTTGCGGCGCTGCATCTTGAGGCCGTCCCATTTTGCGAAATAGCGCCCTCATACTATCTATTCAATATAGTTTACTGTTGTGCAATTTTTGGTTCAGTACATGTACATGTATACCAGAGAGAAAATAATTAATGCTGTAAAGATCTCACGACTTTCAGCTAATTGTATTTAAATAATGACTTTCTAAACAAATGATGCATTGCGATGGAGGGACCTGATTAGTGATAATTCCGAACCACATCAATCCCTTTTCTGTAGAGTGGACAAATCGTGTTGAAGCAGATAAATATACAGTATATCTTTTTTATTACCAAGAAGACATATATACAGAGTATATGGTGAAATACGTGGTGCTTCACTTTTTTCCATTTTTCTGTTACATGTATGTTATCACTCTATATCGAAATATATGAAAATAGAATGTTTGAAGGTTGTAAATATAACTTGTATCAACGAAAGAGGTTGCCTCAACGTTGCAAAACTTTCTATGTTTATTCGAGGAACATGTGCGCGGACTTGAGGGAAAATATTGGGAAGTTTTCAGACATTCTGATGGTTTGATTTATAACAATGTGAATAAAATAATATCAAAGTGACATCGTTACGGCAATCCGTAAAATACGATCCTCTTTATCATCCCTATAAACTAACATTTTGTAGCGATACCAAGTAAAGCATATTTATTGCGTGGGTGAGCAAAAATAATGATTTTCTTTCCACAGGTCTTTGATGACACAACTCTTCCATGATTCAGCGATACTCACTCATATAGTCCTGGACAAAAGTTTGGACTATATTTTTCTTCCAAATGCAGTTTTCAGTCATATCAGGAAAAGGTTTCTTGTCCTGAAGTAGAGACAGGAACGGTGCCACGGGGGGGGGGGGGGTTGTCGGGGGTGGACGGCGACCCCCTAGTTATTATTAAAGACACTATATAACACTGTGGAAGCCCGTTTAAAAAATTTGTCGAAATTTGCTATCTGACATTATCTGACAGTGTTTGAATGGACAAATAAACACCCTAGAACAGAAAAGTTTGGACAGTTATGCTGTCACTAGTACAATATGTGCAGATACAAATTGGCACATTAATTTTATAATCCTGGGCGCGGAAAGGAGAGGAGAATTACGTGACGGAGAACGACAGGAGAAGAGGGCGGCAGGTCTATGCGGAGAAAAAGCTGAAGGGGGATCCTCGAGTCAGATTGGATTGTTCGGGACTTTTTTTAAAGCACTTTAAATGATGTTGTTGAGGCACCACAAGATTTTTTCAAGCGAGGCTGGGGATCAAGATTTTTGACTGTATCAAAGACACGTTAGTACAGCATGGGGAATCATGTAGCTCAGATTTTTCGTAAAACTGGAAACATTGTTATAGCAGTGCTCTTTAAAATGACGGGAATTGTATTGCTTTCGAAAATTACGCGCCGTCCTATTCTTGTTGATTTTACTAGTAAAAAAAAATGGCGAGCTAAAATGCTTTTTGTCGTCGTCCGCCCCCTGACCCCGCTTGTCGGACGCTGTTCGGCTTGCATTTTGGCTGGTAAAAAAAACTTGATCAGGCAAAATTTTCCCCAACGGATTTCGCCGCCCCTGCATGAGTAAAACTCATTTGAACTTAGTAATGACATGTTCTGCATGGGTAATTGATCATTATTTGTATGAAATCTGCACATTAAAACAGGGCTACGCAAAAAAAATAAACATATTCCAAACTTTTGTCCAGGACTGTATAACTGTCTCTTGAGGTTCATGATCCATTTTGTGAACATTGTTATTTTCCATGTCACATATAGGCCCTCTTATCTTACACTAAGAACGTCACTGCACTGAAATTATCTTAGACATTGAAAATACTAGCAATATGAAATCGAATAAGAGTAACATTGTTAAAGAATTCAACTGTTAAAAGTTTCGTTCCATTTGGCCGGAGCTAACCCATAATGCTTCGAGCTCCCTTTTCTCAATCGGCATCGTTAACATGAAAACGGGATTTAAATATCCGTTTGAGGAAAGAATGATTATCCATTACATTCAAGATTGCGTTTGATAAATTAAGACTATACAGTGTTCTTCAGACATATATTTCTTATCATAAGTGAATTATATGACAGAAAACGCTCAGTCGTTACTCCCCCTCCCTCCCTTCACTGCAGATAAAACATTATATACATGTACACTGTACCAACCATATCCCGGGCTGCGAAGGTCGTTATTTTACACCCGCTTTTAGTCTTAATATTTGTTCATTCAGTATAAGGATAGGGAATAAATAAACTTCCATGTTTTGTTTATTGACTATAATGACCAGTTCACCCCCCCCCCCTCCTACACACACACAAACAATCACCACCAGACAAGTAGTATGGGAGCATGAATATGTGTCCGTGTGTTGTGCGTGTGATGTGTGTGTGTGTGTTATGATTTTGGTTTAAATTGAATATTGTTTCCCTTAAAAAAAAAAACAATTTCCTGTTTTTGTATTGGACAGAAAAAAATAATTAAAGCAAAGCAAAGTTTATACAACCGAGGTTTGCTCTCGATTCTGAAATAATTCTGAGACAAATTTCCACGCCTGCAAAGTGTCACCTGGGAAGACAACAGTCACTTACTCACTCAGACCGGTATCACATCTCATCGCTCCAAAGTCCACACATATCAATTCCGAAACACTACACTCGTTGCGATAACATGATCCAAACTCACTACACACAAACCAGTCTCTCTCTTCACTCTGACGGTACTCCATCATCCAATCACAACAGCCAAACAAAAAGCACTCGAATCATCCAATCACAATAGCCATACAAAAACAAGCACTCGCATCATCCAATCACAATAGCCATACAAAGACGAGCACTCGCATCATCCAATCACAATAGCCATACAAAGACGAGCACTCGCATCATCCAATCACAATAGCCATACAAAGATAAGCTCAAACCAGTTGGATTTCTTTTCTCAATACTTCTTGATCCCGAGTTGGGATTTTATTTCAATCAATGGCGCCAACGGGCAAAAAATATGAATCACAATTTTGACATCAATTGCTCATCAAACATAACATATATGATACAGTACAATTCTACAGATTAATGAAATAATCATGTGATATTTATTAAGAATTTTAAATTATCAAGTGAATATTTTTTTTTCAAACAGCTGCAATTGTTTCAAGATAATTTTGTCCAAAAATAGAAAGTGCTATTGATTTTAGTAAGAATTGAAAAGTTGTGAATTTAAGATTAATAATTCATCTCTTTTGAAACTACAAATTTTATTGGAGAATGAGTTGTTTAAGATCAATTCTTTAAGTTCATCGATATTTAGCAAGAATAAGGCATGTTATGGTGTGGTATTCAAAGTATCTGCCAAGAGCTGAGTTAAGTTGACAAAAAGTCATGAAAATGTCGAATATTTGGCAAATTGTTTTACCCATATTTACATACTTTGAAACCATGATCAGACTAGCTGTATTTAATTAAATCCGGCGATCAACGCCTTTCCAATTATAAAAAAGAATCTTATATATAAATATATACAAGACATTTATGTATTAAACACAAAAATACATTACACAAAATGGCAATTACAATATCAAATGCTGACAATTTCAATTCAAAGTGATTTTCCTGTTTTAAATTTGACAAAGGTAAATACAAATTGAAGTACTGGTACGAGGCACATGGTAAGCATGCGAGTTTTACCATTGGCAATCTCGATAATGTTTTAAATTAATAACCGACCACTGATGGCATGTTATCGGATAACTCCTCCTCCAATGCCCCAAAGGAGCACACTCCCTCTCTCGGAGTGCAACTCGACTTGTGAGGTTTGTACAACCAACTAGGTTGACCTTTAACCTCATTTTTCGGCATTATGACCCAACAAACTTCATACTTCGTCAGACTAGCTCGGAAGCTGTTTGCCGGCCATACCACCATGGATAAGTGTCCCACTAATACAAAAAAGCAGCAATTTACAAATAATGCACACTTTCACAGGATTTTTTTCAGATAATGAGCTTTTCAATTTCAAAGTTAAGTCCAAACACTTAAACTCAAGTCAATAAAAGCAAACAAATCCTTTAACATCATATCCAAATGTGCTCAACAATTTTTAGTGCTAACTTTTCTTCGTGTGGTTTTTTTGACACATTTTACAACCCATTTTGGTGGTTTTGCTTAGCTGTGTAACAACAAAACACCCAGAATACACTGTGTGAGTGTGTGTTCACATTTGTATTAAATAGAATCTAAAGATAGTTCAGTTCATTCACATGTGACGTTTCATGTGCAGCGACAGGTGATCAGATCGTGAGAAGGCACGTTCACACAGGTGGCACTGGAATGGGCGATCTCCGGTGTGCTTGCGGTAGTGGCGGGTCAGCTCATCTGAACGGGCAAACTTCCATCCGCATCCCTTCCAGGTGCAGTGGTAGGGCTTCTCTCCAGTGTGGGTGCGCATGTGGGCCTTGAGATGAGATGACTTGGTGTAGGTCTTGCCGCATCCCGGATGAGTGCAGGTGTGTGTGGTAGTACGCTTGCGACCCCACGAGCGCCGCCCCTTCCTGCGGACGATTTGGGCCCCCTGGACGGTGGTGGGTACGGTGTTGTCGACCGGGGTGTTGCGGAGGAGATCGAGGAGTGGCGATGTCGGTGGTGTGTTGGGTGGTGTTGGCATCATGTGCTGTGGCGGCAACTGTTGCTGCTGTTGCGGCACAGCTAACCTGGTCAGTTGTGGGGTGACCAGGTGCTGGTGCGTGTATGGTGGCGGTGGTTGCTCGGAGATGGTCTGTGGCGAGTCTGGTGGCGACAGCTGGGCAGCAAGGTGGAGTTGGTGCAGGCTGTATGTCTGGAGGAACTGATGTTGTTGCTGGTGGTGGTGTTGTTGCTGGGCCATGTGGTGCTCATGCGGCAACAGATATTGCTGTTTGTGTTGTGCGGGATGCTGGAGCTGCGTCGTCATCATCTTGGCTTCCAGGATGTTGCGGAAGCTGGCATCATCGTACAACTGTCCCATGCAATCAGACCCTGGGAGGGCCCCAGGGAGGGGTGATGTTGCCTCCTCCTTGATTTTCAGCGGGTGTTGTGGGGCCATGCTGGTCAGAGCTGGTGGCGAGTCTGGGTAAAAAGAGTCCAGGCCCTGTGTGTTGTTGATGATGAAATCCAGATCTAACAGGTCGTCGTATGTTGGTTCACATTCGGGGGAGACCGGCGGGGGCGAGAGGCAGGCGCTGCCGTCGCTACCCGATGCCGAAACGATGGAGTTGGGCGAGCTGGTCTCGAGGCGAGGCGCCGACATCACGAACCCATCATCCATGCTGGGTGGGCAGATGTCCTGAAGAAAGCTCTCCATATCAGGCCAAAGCTGCACGAAAGAAAAGGAAAGACGAAAAATAACTTCACTGCACTAAACCAGACCACATTATAGATAAACGACTTTGCTTTCTGTCTACGAATTTCCTGAATGAATGCATTAATTATGCAGGAATGCGAGAAGAATCAAGTTCGATCGAGCAAGTGTCTATTCAAGTCAGGTGTCCATTCATGCAACACGCTCGGCTATTCAATGACCAGTAATCCGGGGGCGTGATTGCTGCATGTTGGACCTCCAACTTCAAGACGACGAGCTACTTGAGCATATCAAGTCAAAAGCGACGAAATAAAATGATCATTTTATCAAATTATTGAGCTGGTATGAGCTCTTAAACTTGTAAATCCCTGTGTTTTATGAGTTTTCTGTGTTATTAATGCACAAGTGTTTGAAAGTACACTTTTAGTATGAAGCCATAAATAATGTACAGCAAAGTAACACGGGCTGACAATAATTTAATTGGATGCGATAAAATCAATCATACCACCAATGTCACTCTAATTATGAAAATAACAAATAACTGTCTAGATGTGTAGAAGAATTACCATAACACATTTCACTGCACCATTCAAATATAATTCGTGAAAATTACATAATAATACATGCACCTGGATGTAGCACATGGCTGGTAAACATCGAGATATAAACCAAAATATTGACAACATAAACTGCTAAAACAAGGTAAACAGACTTGAAACACTTACCTCATATGACAAATCGTTGTATCCCATTTGGTTCACCTCTGCTAAGGTAGCTGCCATCTTTTTCTCGTAATGTTTTGGTTCTTTGCAGTGAAAATGACAAGAGACACGAAATGTTCAGCACGAAGGTTTGTCGGAATATGACCGCTGAAGGACTCGTGTAGCGATTATAATCGCATTGCCAGATCCTACGAGTTCATTGAAGCCTGTCGCGCTAAGCCAATCAGCGCCGCGGACTACGGTTCATTTACATATCTAAATTTAGACCGGTATATATACTCCGGCTGCCGCGCGAGTTCGCCGCTCAGTCGTGTGACCGGGCTCGCAGAGAGTGGAGCTCCCGGTGTCCATGGCAACGATGAATAAACATGAATCAACAATAGTACCAAGTCGGCCGAATAAAAGATACCCTTGTTGACTTGCAAATGAGACAGGTATACGTCACGCGATTTTGACGTCACGCTATTCTTAACCAATAGTGCGTTAGATTCCCAGGAACCCACCGTGTATGGAATGTGCATATTCATCACCACGGCCAAGCTTGTATACATGTGTACCACTCTGCGTACAGTATACGGATCGCATGTGTCCCAGTGTTTATGGTATATCTCCGTGTGCTATTTTCGGCGGGTATATAAAGCAGGCAGCTCGCATGACTCACCGTTCCAGTTGTGAGTCCTGCAGCCGTGGTCAGCGCAGCACTCCGGAAAATGAAAATAATACAAACAGTAATCCCCCCGTTCGTCTCGTGTTGATTCGGTAATTCATTTTTGCTTTGTTTGGAAAATTTCCGATGCCTGTGATGTTCGATGTTTTGCAAGAGCAGCGGCAGCAATACAGGAAAACACAAATTTCAGACCAACACCACATGGTTCCAGATATATTTAAGAAAAACCCAAACCACAATCCACAAAATAAACGTATCTGATAACACGATTATCTTGATACACACGATAAAGGTCGTTAAAAATCTCACATAACGGGGCTGAGAATTTATCACCGACATCTCGGTGTATACATAAACACTAATTCTGGAATTAATCATATTAACTCCGTTAAGAACGTTTGGATATATTATCGCCTTTAAGACTGTAATCTGATATTAACGTTTCCTTTACCAGGTAGAACAGCTACATGTTAATTTATTCTGTGCTCTAAATCAAGTGCAAACTAAACGCAGCTTCGCACGCAAGTCTAGCAAGGACTTTGTTCATAATTATTATCATTCTGCAGAAAAAAAATCGAATTAAAAAATAATTATTTGAAAAACGAAACGAGCTGAATATAACAAAATCCGACAAAAAATGCAACAGGTGGTTTCAAACAGATGAATATTAAAATAAGTTCAGTGGAAAATGAAATATTTCCTACCCCCCCCCCCTAGAAAAAAACAACAACAACCCGCGCTTAATTTCTGTAAGCCTTCCATAATGACATTCAAATAATGCAATATTTTCTACTAACATGTCTGTTCATCTTCGTTTACTGTTATACATGCAAACTAAAATCTTTGGTATTCAAGTATACAGCAATTTGATTTAATTTTATATTCATTTTAACCTTTAATGTAGGTCAATTTGCTGTTCTTCTCGTTACAAAATGATAACGATCATATTCACTTTCGACAAACATATTATATTTAGCAAGAATGACTGCGCGTAAGGTAATAAAATATAGACAGATATCTAGAGGTTAAAACATTCTGGTAATTTCACATGGACAACATAATCTCCTTGGCCAAGATTGTCATTAATTATTCGCTAAATTGTTGAATCCCCCCTTTCCTGTTTACCAAATAGTTATTTGTGTCTCTAGATGAAAACTTTGTTTAATTAGTCAATCACATAGAACATCCTGCTTTCCGACTGCGTTCAGTGGAAGACTCGCCACCAGACTTATATTCGCAGAATTTTGACGTGCTCAAAAGTTAATCACATGTAGTTAAAGAATAAACCCAACAAAGCGGATTTTAATTCCATTTTCAGCTTTTCATATCTTTTATGATAACAATTGCAGATCCGTACGTGTAAATGCGAGTTGGAATAAACACGGATTTCTGCGAATTATTGTATGTTTACTGAGATGATAATAACAACGCTCTATATGATTTAGATTTATAATGTACAACACACAAATGTTTGGGGAAAATTATAGCATTATAGCAAACTTTTACAGTCGTACGTACGTGAAAAAAATGAAAGAGCAAAAAGAAAGTGAAAAGAATCATGAAGAAAATCTAGAGAATTGAGAAAAAAGACAATAAACAGAAAAAAAACGATAGGATGCATGTGTTAATAAAATGCATAGTGCCATTAATTTAAACTGCTGCCACTTGCCCATAATTTACACAAATTCGACCAAAATGGTGTACATGAATATGGCTTTGTTCTTTTTTTGCCAATTAAAATTCAGATTGTATTCGTCAAGTCCAGAGTAATGAAATATCATGAGTCACGGGCTTCGGACAAAAAAAAACCCGCTTTCGACTGTATTTCGCAATTTTATCATTTTTATTTTCTTGTTCACCCTGATGATGGCGCAAATTTTATTCCACGCAGCATTCACATGAATCATGTTAAGTTTTTGTAAGCGCACCATAAAAGCACAAATCTAGTTGGCGCCCAAGATGCGAAATAATGTCAGGAAAATTGTTGTCATGCATTTGCTGTCCGTTCAGCTGGAACAATTTGCATGAGTCACAATGTATATTACACATGTAGAAATGACAAAATCGCCTGAACTCGAATAAAAATGAACCCTGGCAATACTTTTTATTCAATTTTATTATAAAATTCTGAAACTACTTTTTATGGTACAAAACAATATGCACAACCATGGCCAGGTGGTGGATAAGGGGTCAGAAAGGAATAAGCCAAATCAACTGGGGGTCGGGAAACGAACATACACACAAATTTATCAATATAAGCCTCTTTGCAGGGTTGCCAGTTTAGCATTTTTAACGGCAAAAACACCATATTTTAAATATCGTTTAGTATTGACAAACATCTTTTTGACGTTTTACAATGTCATAATTTAGAATTATTTTAAAACCCAATTTTCAGAGGATTTTCAGTAGCCTATCATGGGTGTCACAAGGGTCCAAAAGTAGCGGTGCGCAAAATCTGCACTCAAATTTTCGGCTGAGGCAGAGGTTTCAAAGGTGTTATAAATTGATTACAACATTATTTCTAACCAAATCTTATAGGCTACCTGTAAAATGCATCAAATGCAGATTTGGCGTTTTTTCATTGAATTTGGCATGGAATTTGGCGTTCGAGAATCTGAAAACCAGGCACCCTGCTTCTTTAGCATATACAATGATCAAATTTCATTCGGGTGGTCAAGCACCCCCCCCCCCATACACACACACCACCACCACCACCACCACCACCACCACCATGCCATTCTGACACCAGTGACCACGACACCTTGGTGGTTAAAGGTAAATGACATGATTGGGGGTAGTCCTCAACTTGGGCTGAAACTACTCTAGAATCAAGTAAACTATGCAAGGATTTTCCTGTGAAAATCTTGTAGTCAAATGTTGACTCATTCTAAAATAAACAATGTCAATATCACTCATAGCACGGAAACCTGCTGTGTGGCTCTCTATGGGGCTTAGTTTAATCGTCCCCGGATAAAATTAAGATACTCCTATGTTTATGCTTGATTCTCCTTATTACAGACAAGTCCTCCCAGGTGGGTGATCCACTCCTGCTAGTGTATAGTTCAACTCATTTGGTTCTTGAGGCATTTTCAAGTGTTCCCAATCACACTAACCTTTAACTCTTCATTTGCCACATTTTTTATTTTAAATTCAAGTTCAATTCAGGTTTTATATGCAATCAACAATTTTTGCACAATATATAGGCACACTTCTTTTCTGAAGGTACAAATGACTTGCTGGTCCCTTGAGAAGAGTATTGTATTGAGTGAGAGAGAGAGGGGATTAAGAAGGATTAGTAAATCCCTACTCATTGCCGTCAGATTTGATTGATCTGTGCAAATTGGCGAATGAAGCGCGCCAGGGGTTAATCATCAGATGACAAGTCCGGAGAATCGGCGATGGTTGCCAATCAACGAAACAAAACTGAGTCAGTTCGGTATGTTTACATCATTGATATTAATATAGAAACAATTCGTTTTACCAGGTAAACAAATACACGTGGTTGTAGTTGCTATGTGGTATTATACGTCAATCACTCGATGTGTGTCTTTGTAGAATTGATAATATCCCAGTACACTATAAAACCTACTTAAATTTAAAGATACAAACTACGTTATATACAGGACTTTGATCCGCACCTTGCTAGTACGGGTTTACGTACCATGATACACGTGACATTGCAATGACCTTTCGAATGCTATTCTTTTTTTTAATATTCATTCTTGAAATATGTTCACTTCTCTTCAGTCTGTTGGGGCCTATACAAGATTTATTTGACTTGGAGCAGACGACAAAACTCGCAGGAATGCTACGATATTATTATTGATAATTATTTGAAACACCTACATTGGAGGATTAATACAATGTTCGGCTTCCAAAAAAGTAATATAATTTCAATATGGGTTAATGGATGGGCTTCTTGCCTAAGCTTGTTATATGTAATTATACATCTGCACTGCACACACGATACATTACAACAGATACACACACGCACAACAACACACACGCCACACACACACACACAACCACACACACACACACACACACACACACACACACACACACACAACACACACACACACCATCACACACACACACACCCACACCGACCACACACACACACACACACACATACACAGGCATGCAGCATGACCACGCTACGCAGACACACACACTCACACATACATACAGACGCACACACAGATACATGCACACACATAAACACACACACGCAAGCACCTTTCATATCACAGACAGAAACAGACAGAATACAATATACATTGATCATATTGAATTTACATCCAAATGCATTATAAAGGTAATTTAGTAAAGATTGCGAAAATGGATAGATTTAGTATGCTTCTCCTTATCACGTCATTTGTCCTTTCAAGCGCGCAACGTCTTGATTTCAATGAAGGTTTTCATCTTTTCACAAGAGCTTATCCGCTCATTCAAGACATTTTCAGATCTGTAAGAATAATAGACCTCGATGTTGCAAAGCGATTTGAAGTCGGGATGACAATATTACAGATTATTTTTGCAATATATCACTGCCACAGTGCACGTGGGCGATAACACAGGTGTTTGCAACTAGATAGCAAACACCGATAAATGACACACACGTAATTCAATAATCCTTGCCCTTGTGTCGTGCGTTCATGCATACCCGAATCGTTACAAAACTGCGGAGGAAAAAAGGCTATTTTGATATAAATTTATTTTATCATGTGTCTACGGACTTGTATTTAAGTACATGTATATAAAGAATAATTTTTATATTATTGAGCATAAAAAATATATAAACATACATGTATACATGAACACACGTGATGCGCATGTCATGCATACACTATTGCCCAATAGTCATTAAATCCGCGATGTATTATATTATTAAATAGAATAAAATAGTATATACATGGTATGAATATTTGTATTCATACACACGGGATGCGCATGTCACCAATTCTTAATAATCATCCATTATCTTTAAAACTTTATTATCATAAATGCATGATAAAATACAGTATTATGAAACAGAATAGAACTGTGGATGGTATAAACAACGAATGGCATATAACCAATCAAATAAAATATAGTAAATTAAGCCCTTTTTTCAAAAGCAAGAGAATCATAAAACATTCTTGTACACGAGCCTATATGAGAAAATAAAATTAAAATCCACCGTGTTTCGTATAAGCACCGGATTTTATAAGCAGTTGGCCAATGTTGCTGGTAATAACTTAGTTTTCATATAAAAAAAGTTGAATTTTGGGATGTTTTCATACAAACTACATACATACAATAATTTTGTCCTTATGGACCTTTAAACCGGGTATGATGGATCATTCATTGTGGTCCATATCTCAAGATAAGTCTACAGATTACTTTATCGACAGAAAAAAAAGCTATGCCGGATTTATCCCTCGACATGCTCGGTATCACATGATATACTCGTCTAGTCTGATAAGTTTCCTTACTTCTCAAAGCACTGTATATGATCAAATCCATTAATAGGCCTATAGGAAACGCAAACATACAATATATTTATTATTATTCTGTACCGATCTGCGCGCTTGCATCATCCTTACACATTAGCACGCGTTTAGGTGTAATTTAATCTTGTGATGATTTTTAGTTCAAATTTCAGATTTATAACGTCAAAATACACACTAGATGTTGTAGTTTGATGACGATATTGTAATCTTCATTTCCCCCCAATAAGAATCTCACGAGAACTCACCTATACCGCACGGTTGGTAAAAACAAAATATTGGCTGTAATACAGGCAATGACACCATGTACAACAAAATGCTTCTAACGTATTAATCATTTCCATATATTTAGACTTTTTGATTTCAAAATATTTGCATCTAAATATCTATACGCAGAATCACGGTTATTCGATTAAGTAGCGGTCACTGATAGCGCTTCTCCCCAGAGCTACCGGCTCGAATTGGGGGCACCGTGCGTGCAGACTTTCCCCGTGCTTGGCGCCATCCAGTTGTACACACGCAATGTACAGCAATATACGAGCCGCATAGCCCCCATCGCGGTGGCTCCTGTATAGCAGAACCTCGTATAAATATATTTTCGATAAAATTGTGAACGGTTTAGCGCAATAATGTTGAGAAGTACCGGGAGAAGTATAAAGTAACTAATTCTGCTCAAATTTGGCAATAATTTTTATTCCTTGACTGCAGCAGGCAATTGCACCATGTATAAATAGGCCTATAACGTATCAATTAGTTTCATAATCCCGTTTTTATTTTCAAATTATTTGCACCTATATACATCTACATGTATACACATGTACATATCTAAACGAATAATCGATGATTTCTATTTTCTAGAGTTTGGATGTCAATAGCTCTGAACGATTGTAGTGTGCAGTTTGTGCAACCTTTTCGGTGGCAACTAGCAAAATTTTACGTACATTAGGTGGCCCACCGCAGCACTTGCTGCAGTACAATTCAAACAAAAGTAGGAATGCGCGGTTTGTGTAGACCTAGAATTACACACAAGCTGCGGTTTATTCGCGAACTTCGTTTCCACACGGCTGTGGTTCAACCACATTTCGGCTGAAGAAATTTCTTTTTAACATTTGCACTTTAGAATGAGTTACAAATGTCATGTGTATGACTGCATTCGCGGAAACTAGAGCATCAATGCGTGTCTAACGTGGGAATCGCATATTTTCATTATTGTTGTGGTGTAAGAAATAAAACAACGTCAATTGTCCTGACAATTTTGAGAGCCAATTAGTCATTTAAGTCTTTGCTAGAACGAAAACCCTCACTTTAGTAATTAAATTATTTTATCAGTTCTCCACAGACTTGCATTGTAATCAGAATTATAAAAACAATCCGAATGAAGTGAAAAGTAAAGTAAATGTCAGGTATTAATATTTCGAATTTATTTATTCAAACGTATTTTCATATTGGAAATATTGCATTATGATATCTTGATTATTCGTTTGTTTACACCATTATTGTACTCATTGTATTTCTGATCAAAATTGCCTTTTGCGTTTCCTTATATAATTTTGTTATATCGATTTCTTTTCTGCATGGAAATAAAAGCTGATTTCCATGAAATTTGTGGTTTCCGTTTTCTTGTCAAATCTCTGTGATTTTGTTTCCTTTTCCTTTACCACTGGAAATGCTGATTTTACTTATCACTTTAGAATATGTATATTTACATTTATATCTAAATCTTTACGATTTGCATATTATTTCTTCTACTCCACCAAATTAAACCTCAGTATACACAATATTATGATGTGTCCAATAATGTAAAGCATATTAGCCCACTTCTTTGCGCCGCCAACAGGAAATTAAAATTTTTACACAAGATTTTTTTTTATTAAGAGTCGTCTTGTCTTCACGTCATAACGAGACAATCGTGGGAATCCCAGACTTCGAAACTGCACAAAACAAACATACACACTTCGATATTTGATGTCTGTACACAGTGTGTTGCCCTTTGCGCCTTTTGCGAATGCCGTGACCTTCCGTCATCTTA
>JZLH01S0004738.1:81511-108291 GCA_001188425.1 Eucidaris tribuloides | reverse complement strand
ATGGCTGAGAGTGAATGAATATATTTTTGCCTGGTGATAGCAGGGACACCTCTGCACCTTATCACAGTATTAAAAATGAATAAGGTCATAAGTGTACTTCACAGAGTGGAAAAATATGAGCCAAAATTCTCTGAATTGTAATTCCGTTACCGTGGAATTGCCCAGATGTGAATTTTGCATTGAAGAAAATAATGTAAATTGCACCATAGAGATTTATTTTTTCTTCACATTACTAAGGAAAGAAATATGGTAGAGCTTTATCTTTGCATATGTATATGCTGTACAATTGAAAACTGTTACTGAATAAAGTAACTACTAACTACTTTTGTATAGTTCATTGTGTAAATTAAATGCTGCATGCTTGTATTTGTCTTGGAGTGTAATAAATGAAATGAGGTTTCATGATGTGAAGGATGTGTGTGAAGTTTTTTGAAGATGGCAAATTGGAAATTGACTATTTCACAAATGTATTCAAAGTTTATACTTTTTTCTTATAAAGGAAAAAACAAAAACAAAACTTGGGACGAGCACTTGGTCATGCCAAGCATTTCAACATTTGAAACTGATAAGGAATAACAATTACTTTTGAAGGGTGTAAGAAATTTCTGGTTTTGCATTTGCTGCATGTAGCCTTTCTGACAGAAGCATGTGAATCAAATGCATTTGTGAAATGGTCTTAAAAACAGAACTTTGATATTGAGGTTCTCTTTCACCCCAATTTTATGGAGACTAAAGAAGCATGCCATAAATTTGTACGAAGTGCTGAATTTTTGGTGGAATTTGTGCGTGTGACCGTGTATTGAACCCTACTCCTTAATGTATGAATGTGTGTGATATTGAAACATTGTATGCTTGAGTGCTTTTGATTATCTGGAGTGGACTGGGATATTTCTTAGTACACACAAAAAAAATGTCCCTTCTCATAGTACATACAACATCCTTTCTCTGAACCCATCAACCTTCCTCACTTCATAAGTTTGTGTAATTTGTATTTGGACACTGATCCCTTACCCCATAACTGCCACCTACACTTCCCGCCCCCTCCCCCACCACCACCACCAACCTGAACAGTTAACATCCAAGGAATTATTTTTTGTGTGGATGGGGTAGCAGAGTAGATGTGCTAGATGTATTGTGTGCGGGAGGGGGCAGTGTTGTAGTCGAGTCCACAGTTCTGAGTCCGAGTCCGCAGTTAGTAAACCTTGCCATTCATTTTTCATCGGGACTCCATATCGAGTCCACTAAAATGGACTGGACTGCAATAATGGGATGGGGTTGTATCCAGGGCTTGATTGTCTTGCCTGTAATTGTGTAGGAATATGGTATTAGCAAACACTTGACAGCCATATTACCGAAACATGTGAAAATGACGGTGCCACTTTTATTGCCTTTAAGTAGGATGACCATTTCCACATTGACAAATGGTATACTTTCAATAGCTCATCCCTTTTCTGACTGGGTTGACCCTTTTTGACTGGAATGCAATATAATGTGACATTTGATACATGGACACAATGTCTATTAGTGATTTACTCTCAACAGCGGAACAATTTCCTCTTCAGTATTAGATTCTAAGTTATTTTCCCTATATAATTACGTAAAAACAGGGAAATTCATATCTTTTAGAATTCTTGTGGGGAATCACTGCAAATTTGGCCAAATTGGTGTCCAAGTAACATAAAAATATTTTAGCTTTTGAACATAAATCTGGAGTAAATAGGCATAATATGTCCATGTAACATAACATCACATTTTATTGCATTTCAGTAAAAAAAAAGTAACCTATTCCGTAGTTACAAAAAAGGAAGAGGAAGAGGTAATGAAAGTTAACCATTTGTCACTAGTAAAAGGGTCATCCTACTTATTTGTAATAAAAGTGACTATCATTTTCAGATGTATTTCTTGTATCGCTTTAGCTAGATGACCATTTTCCACATTGACAAATGGTATACTTTCATAGCTCATAAATATATATATGATAGAGATAGCGCTTTTCGACTGGGTGACTTACTGAATCAATATAATGGACATTTGTACATGGAACACAATGTCTATTAGTGATTTACTCTCACAGCGGAACAATTCCTCTTCAGTATTAGATTCTATAGTTATTTTCCCTATATAAATACGATAAAAACAGGAAATTCATGATCTTTAAAATTCTTGTGGGGAATCACTGACAAATTTGCCAAATTGGTGTCCAAGTAACATAAAAATATTTTAGCTTTTGAACATAAATCTGGAGTAAATAGGCTATAATATGTAATGTAACATAACATCACATTTTATTGCATTCAGTAAAAAAAAAAGTAACCTATTCCGTAGTTACAAAAAAGGAAGAGGAAGAGGTAATGAAAGTTAACCATTTGTCACTAGTAAAAGGGTCATCCTACTTATTTTAATAAAAGTGACTATCATTTTCAGATGTATTGGTAATATACCTAATCTAAATGTTTGCCAATGCCATTATTCTCTACACATTTGTGGTAGTGGTGATGATGGTGGTGAATGTGGTGGGGGTTGCAGGTGATGGATGTTCTGGGTGGTGGTTGTGGTGGTGGTTGCGATGGTGATAATCGTGTTGATGATGGTGGTGATGATGATAATGGTAATGATAATGATGATGGTGATGGTGATGGTGATTGTGATAGTGATGGTGATGGTAGTTGTGGTGAGGATGGTAGTGGTGATTGTGGTAATGATGATGAAGATGGTGATGATGGTGGTGATTGTGATAGTGATTATGGCGTTGGTGGTGGTGATGATGATGGTGATAGTGGTGGTGGTTGTGGTGATTGTAGTGGTGGTAGTGATGGTGACTTTGGTGATGGTGAAATCTTATCTAACCGGGAAGTGCACTTAGGTAAGTCCCAAATTTTTTTACCTGTGCTCTGATGTAAATTCCGATTGAACGTAATTAAAATTTAAAAGTAAACATTGAACAGAAACTTCCAGAATGCTGTATCTAAAAATCAAGCAAGTCTGTTTGAGGTTTCCCAGATGTTACAGTCCGCATATACACCCTTCTACACAATAATAGATAATCCCAATCTTAATTAAATCTCTTGCAAGTTAATGGGCTGTTGACTTTGCAGTCAGTGCACACATTCTGTGTACAGCTGTCACCGTTATGAAATTTGTGTTAGATTAAAAAAAGTTCATTTCCTCCAAAATACAAACAAACTAATTAAAAACCCAGAAAAAAAAATCGAAAAGGCATTTCATTTTTACGTCATGATTGTGACGCAACCGAGGTGATGGTCGTTATTCGACACTTTTTTATTTATAAAAGTGGCAACCTGCACCAGGTTTTGACAGAACACATCAAAAGACTTTGAGAAAGGGAGAGGTGATATTTTGCTTTTCATAATTTTGCCAAAAACACCAAAAATTTGCTGAAAGACACCAACAACAGTGAAGATTTCCGACAGCCCGATTATGTCTCGGTTGCATTGGGGCGTGCCAGTCCTTGTGGGATTGGTGATGCTGGCAACTTGGCATCCCCATGCACTTGCAGAGTAAGTTATTATTAATTTATTTTGAGTAAAAACTATATAATTGTTTACCTATATACTATATTTCAATATGGAAAGATGAAGTGCCATATACTTACTTGTCAAAAATACTTGGTTTGCAGACCATGTTCTGTACAGGTAAATAAGTATGTATTTATTACCCCAAAACTTGCTTGTTGAAACAAACTTTAAAATATATTACTAGTATATTGCATGAGAACCATCAAGAAATGAAAGTGAATTTACATCAGAATATGTCCAGTATAGTTACCCGCAGTGGCAACTACATGTAAGATGGTTACATGTAAAAACTCATACAATACACATTATCCTTTGTCTATTCTTCCAGCTTGTTGCAATGGAAGGGTAAAGTTCATTTTTATATTTCTGTTTTTGTATGTCATTGTCTAGAGAGGGTTGATATAGTTAAATAAAATCTGATTTTTCTATTTCATTGGACTAAGTGTGCATTTTTTGAAACAGTTTTTTTTTTTAATTGCTCTTCAAAATGATCAATAAGAAAATCAGAAAATTAGACAATTTATCAGTGAATGGTATTTACGATAGACATTTTATCTAATGACAAATAAACCATTCAGTGGATTTTAATTTTCAATGTGATATTTATTCATGGATTTTTTTTTTATAGTAGCAGCATAATTTTCAAAATTTATTGTATTCTTGGCTGTTTATTTATCCACAAGTTGAACATTATTGTATTCTTGGCTGTTTATTTATCCACAAGTTGAACATTATTGTATTCTTGGCTGTTTATTTATCCACAAGTTTAACATTTAAAGCCCAGACATCAAAAGTTCTGTAATCTTTAATTTGTAACATGTCACTGGCATTAATTTGCACCACAAAATGTACCCTTACAACAGTATAACAAAGTATGGTTGTAATGTAGTTTGTAGTTTTACTTTTTCATTGCAAAGGGACAGCCCTCACTTAGTCACTGATAAAACTTAAAGGTTTACATTTAATATATTCCTAAAAAAAAAGAGATTTTGTCTTTGCTTGTTCAAAAATTTACAACTGTCTGAAGTTGACATTACACTCAAAAAGTTGCTCAAGATGGCAATGTCCAAGAAAGCTTGAAATGTTAAGAGATTGAGTGTCCTGAATATTAACCGTAGGGACTAAAAACAAGATATCTTGGGCTGGAGTCTATGGATATTGCATATAACATTGAAATGGAACCTCCATTGGGTTAAGCAATGAGTTATAACTATCTTTAATCTGTTTTCATCTTCAGATCCCGATTTTGCGAGGGCACCAAGAAGATCCAACAGGAAGTGACGGAGCGCAGTCTGCTGCCGTGCGTTGACCTCCGAGATGAAAAGGTCAAGGGAGAGGGCTGGGTGCTGGACAAGGATACCTCCCCCTATGAGGTGGATGGGGTCACCCTGTGCCCTGTGCTCAGGTATTTTAACCTTTTCCTTGCCAAGTATGCCAATTCTCCCTATCGCATATAGCTCTCCGAATCTGAACGCATGTGGCGCTCTAATTATTTTACCCTTAATTATCGGGAAATAAACTTCCGGTTTACGCAAGCGCAATACACATCGAATGCTAAAGTGTTCGTGGATCGTTTCAAAATTTTTCCCCAGAATCTTGCGAATAATATTTTTTTTCAAGTACTTTGTCCGTAAAATATTTATTTAGGTTCGAGCCATCGGCCGTCCTCACACACCGGCGTTCACGTTCCGAATCGGCGTGCACGTGGTAGCATTCCTCTTTCATAGGGTAAACATTCACGGCTTTCCTGGCGAGAGTTTCGAGATCATTCCTTCGTTTACCGGTCGGAGGAATATTTCTTTCACATTTCTTTCACTAAGAAAGTCCTTTAAGCGCCACACAGACATTCTTCAAAATTGTTTATCAGGTCAATACATCTTACTTGGGTTCGAGGTATTAATATTGTGAATTTGACGAGGTTCGAATGATGTGTTACGTGTGTTTGAGTGTACGATTTACCGGAACCGGAAGTATACATCCCAAGAGCGATCGATCAGATATCGGTATCGGGAGGTGATATCGCTTGATATCGGCTATATGCGATAGGGAGAATTTGCACGGATCAGTAAGTTAAATGTTTATGGCTGTATTAGAGCTGGCAATATTTGATCTAAACCCCGTTCGATTTATTGTGGGGAAAAACATTGTCGATAACACGATTATCGCCCAAGTTGAGAAACATTTTTGTGATGAAGAAGATAAATCTATTTTAGGCTTAAATTGACAGTGCACCCTGTAGGGCTGTTATCAAAACAGTCAAAACATAATCAAAACATTGTTGCTTTCTGTAGACCCTCTTATACTACATCAGAAGATTCATGGTGCTGATTGTTTATAAATAGCATTTTTGGTGGGCAGTGTGTTGACAGAGTTGTTTTACTAAATGCACTACTGATCTTGATACCACAAGTTTGATAGCTGAACAGCACGGAGGTCTCTGTTATATCCCCAACTCCCTATTTCTACCTACATGTATGATTACAGGAAGCAGCACTTGTGTGCAGAGTATTGATAGTTGTAGGGATTTTTTGGCCCCTCCCACTGCAGTGCATGCATTTACCCCATTAGGTTTCAATAATCAATGATATTTTGGGCCATATTGTGCCTCTGGAGATATTTTGAAATAATCTTGAGATCATTATTGTGTATTCTTTATTTTTCTTACATCGAGTAATTTCGATATTATCAAACTATCGCCCAGCACTAGTGTATACACTTATTTCACATAGGAAATCATGTAAACATGCTGGTCTCACTCATTTTGGTTCTTTCTTATGCAATTGTTTTAAAACCTTTTAGCAAATTTATATTGTTTTATTGTTCTCACACATTTTGGACCTGTCAGTTACTGTATATCATTGCCTATGGTAGTCGCATGCAAATTGATTCACAGAGATTGGGAAGCCTGAACATCTGTTAGTGTGAATGTACACGAAATACAGTGATGAAAAAGTTTTTTTTTGTTGTTGAGAAAATGACAATGTAGTAACATTTTGTGTGCAAACAAATGGACAGTCATTTGTATAGAATAATATATTGTTACTAATTTGTAATGAATACAAGTGAGCTAATGGAAAGGTTGGGCTTGGAAGATACTGTTGTGGAAGTAGTGAGGAGAAGTGGCTTGAGATGGATGGGTCACGTGTTTAGGAGGGAAGATGAACCTGTTAAGAGCATGAGATCTGGAAGTGGATAGCATAAGAGGAAAGGGAAGACAAATATTACTTGGAAAGATATGGTCAGGAAGGAAAGTAATAAGGTTTGTCTGAACAAGGAGGATGCTCGAGACAGGAAGAAGTGGAAGGAGGTAGTGTCAACATGGCGTGAGAGTCAGTAACCCTCCATAAAGAGGGAAAAAGCTGACTGAAATAATAATGATGATTGAAAAATATTTAAACATTAATACAGTAACTCAAACTGTGTCAAAATTTGCTAAAACTTTCACTGATGTGTTTCCTGTTTGTACCATGCTTACATAAAGTTGGTGGTATTTTTGTTCTTAATTTGGCAGAATATATACGTCCACAATATAAAAATCAAATTCCATTTCTCTCAAATCCATTTTCCCATATTTCCAGGACTGCCTTAAAGGAGAGCATGGTGCCCACTGTGGAATGCTGCTCTGGCTACCAGGGACCACTCTGTGATGAGGGTGAGTAGGTTCATTTTATTTCTGGATATCTCAAATTCTTCTCAAGTTCAAGTTCTCATGTTCTTTGCACTAAAGTGCATTACATGTATAACTCGCATAGATCTCTATATATTTGACTTGTGGCTTCACATTTCATGAGAAGGCCATTCACAGTTTCAACTCAAATGCAAATCCAAATGTTGATTAATTTTACCTTGGCTGTATAAAAGCATGTCAGATTTGCAGCATACTTAGATGACTATTAAACAAAATAGATCTTTGTCTTGTTAATTTATTACATACTTTTTCATACAATATTAATTTCACTGATTATATGTTATATGTATTTCCTTGCAATGTATTTATTCATTTAACAAAAGTGGAAAAAATGAGATCAAAATTTAAATTCAATTTAAAATCAAATATATGTAAGCAATGTATATAATACTAACCGCTGGAGCAAAAATAAGAGTACTTGCATTGATTTTAAAAATAGACTTAATAATGTTTTTGGTGTGAATTGTGGTGGTGACTCTTCAGACTTTATCGAATGATAGAAAGTTAGAATATTTTAACACAGTGTTTTTGATATTAAAGCCTGAATCATCTTTTGTTTGTTGCATTCAGCAGTCAATTGAAATCATCCAAAATCAAATAGTATATCTTCCTTCCATAGAAGTAGTTAATTTTTTTCTTAGATTTCTTATTTCATATTTCTTTCTTATATTCACTGATTGGAAGTTGTAAGCAAAATATTTTGTTAAAGCATTTGATGAGAATATAATTCTTACAGAGCAATGAACTACCAGCATTTGTCAAACAAGTCAGAATCATTGTGCAAGTTTTATTTTTTTTTCGAAATATTCTTACAGACTAGCTTTAAATGAGTAATGGCAAATAATACACTTAGAGCTTTATATTTTTTCATGTACAAAAACTTGTTACAACATAATTTTACTAGACCCTAGTCCTTACATGCAATATAGCTCAACAATAAGTTGGCTCCAGATAGTAGTTATTCAAAGGAACAGGGATCTTGGATAATGGTAAAGATGGAGATGTGGTAGAAGAGCAGAAGAATGCAAGAATTTTGCACAGGAGGACTAAATCAAAGTCACAAAGAATATTAGTCAATGGAGTGTTTTTGTGTTGTGTGTGTGTTTTGATATAAATTTTGTAAATTTTTCCGTTTCCATCATTTCAGCGGTGTGTACGTTGGGATGCGCTAACGGTGGGACTTGTGTCGCTCCTGAGCAGTGTGCCTGCCCTGCTGGATTCCAGGGTTCTCGGTGCCAGTACTTCACAGGTATGACATTTTTTTTTTCAAGCTAATTTTCTAGATAATTAATTGTTTATGCATTAACAAGTTGGAGAATAAGAAAAAAATATTTTGGACTTGTTATATTGAAACCAAATCATCTCCAATGTATTAATAATCAAATCAGTATATTATTTGCAATAATATGAGAAACAGCTATTATGTCTGTTTAATTTTCAAGTTTCATGTGTAGAAAGTGCAGGTATTTGGTTGAAAATAACTCCACTCAAGAAATTCATTGAGCCAAATTTATGACAACATTGTTCAAATTTATCACATTCACACAGGAGTGACAATCCAGGGGGTACTGTGTTTTTTTTTGGCAAGGATGTATACCAGTTAATTGTAAGATAAGGATTATGTAAATACACAAATGAAAATATTGAGAATGGGGCAAACATATCAATTTGCCTACCCCCCCCCCCCCCATAGTTTTGATAACTTGAATTTTCTTTTAAAGGTAATGCAAGGATATGTTTGAAAAGCAGTGCAAGGCAAAACAAAAACCATTTAACTTAACTTAAAATACCAATAGACATACATAATTTTTCAACATACTTAACATTTTTTGTAGTTTCGCTCCCCAATCTGAAAAAAATGGATTGACACCCCTGCATTCACACCAGATGAAAACCCTACAGCTGGTGTGGCCACATCCACTGAAAGTCTTTTATATCCCAGAAATGTCTTCTCAGACTGATTACCAAAAAGTTTTGTGTCTTCACATAATTGTTATTTGACAATTAACTAGTTTACATCTTTGCCATAACATTACATTACCAGGTATTATCAAAAGCTTTTGATCCCTGCATATTATTTGCTTATCTTTTTATTTGTTTCTTTGTTTGTGCGTTTGTTCCAGATGTCCTGTCTGGAGCCATGAAGGAGGAGTTGTTTGTAGTTAAGAAAAGAGGTGGACAACCCAGGGAGGGTGAGTTACCACAACTCCGCTGATCAGTAGCTGAGATGCATATAACTCTTTTGCTGTGTTCATATTCTCCAGACATGTAGATGAATAGAGACATGCCATATACAGCATGTCTCATTAAAAATTGTGCAAGTGAAAGTGCTCCCTTTGGGAATTAAAAAATATACTGTCATGACATAATGCTTACATCAATGTCAAGGGTGTAGTCTTGTCTTTCAAATGCCATTTGTTGTGTTCAATTTGCTTGTTTTAATATTAAAATATATTGTAAACAACAAAAGAGTGAAATCATAATTGTGCCACTTTTTCTAGGGACTGTAGTTAAAGTGACATAATTGTGATTTTCCCCTTTTGTTTTAAATATACATATATGTCATAATTAAACCAAGCAAATTGAACAGAACAAATGGTATTTGAAAACTATATGCTCTTGATGTAGATGTAAGCATCATGTCATAAGAGTATTCCTAATTGTCAAAGAGGGCAATTTTCACCTGCAAAAATTTTTTTTGAGACACACTGTAGAGACACACCATATAGAAAGTAGGCAGTTTCATTTCATATTTAACATTCAAACTGAAAGGTAGAATGTGGTGTGTTATAAAATGTATTTACTTTTACTATAAATGTGCTCATAATATCAATACCATCATTTATTATTTCAACTCTTGAAAAGTAGCAAAAAAGAAAATAGTGTATTTTTTATGCACTAAATATATTGGCTGGTTTTATGGACTAAATGGATTACATGTACAGTATATGCCATTATTAGTCGCTTGAAAAAGTGAAATGATCTGTAAAGATTTGGCATAAGTATAAATTCTACTTTAAAAGAAAATGGTTCATATTTATCAGAAAGTTCATGCTTTTATCTCCTCACAATTGTTTGAACTATGTAGCTTTGGCTTCCAACATAAGCCATTCTAAGTATAAACAATTAAAAATATGAGCAGAATTTATTGAATGATTTTAACACAATGTTAAAGAAAATTTAGCAGTGTAAAGTAAGTAAAATCCTGTAATGGGACTATGAAACATTGTCTAGCTTGTTTTAAATCTTAATTGACTGCATTGTAAATTAACTTCTAACATAATCAAATCAAACTCACAATTTGTATGTAGCATCCAGGAAACAGTTAATCTGCCTACATTGCAAATCACATTATGTTTTACAAATTCACATGGGTTTTCTGAAATGAAGGATGATACTTAGAGGGGATTAGGGGTATTTCACTGTCTGAGAGATATTTGTAATTCAGGTTTTGAATTTGCTTCTTAAGTTTTATACCATTTAGAAAACCATGGATATTATAACAAAATTTAATTAACTTTGTAATTCTAATGTTTCTTAAACAAGAAACCAATGTTTCACCTTTAGTTTGATTAATTTCTTAATTCACAAAATATTGATGGACAAAAGTTAAAGCCCAAGTTTAGTTTTGGGGATTTTTGTTTATTGCGAAGCTTTATTCCCCAAAGTTCATTAACCCTGCAATAATAGATTCTTGAATGTCCTTAGTTTTTTTTGAATTAATACATGAAATCTCGGGGGGACCCCCCAAAATTTTACATTAGTAGATACTAAAGGTTAAAAAGGCTTTAAGTTACATGTGTTATACCCAAAATTTACAATATAGCATCTAAAGGCGTAAAAGGCTTTAAGTTACATGTGTTAGACCTCATCTGAGAGAGCAGACTCAGCTCTTTCAGAGGTGAGGTATAACTCATATAACCTTTTTTTTTTGTCTTTGGTTTTTTTTTAAAAATTAAATTAATGAAAAATTGTCAGGGGGGGACCACCGAACATTTTTACTCATATTTTAATTATAGCATCCAAAGGCATTAAGAAAGGTTATATGACTTATACCTCATCTGAAAGAGCTGGTCTGCTCTTGCAGATGAGGTATAAACATTGTAAGTTTAAAGCCTTTTAACCCTTTAAGATTGCTATAATGTAAATTTGGGGTCCCCCGAGATTTTTCATTAATTTAAAAAAAACTAAAGACATCCAGAATCTATTATTGCAGGGTTATGACTTTGGGGAATAAAGCTTTCAAATAACAAAAAAATCCCCAAAACTAAACTTGGGCTTTAAATGTCAAAGGTGAAACAAAAGTTTACTTGCTTGTAACAGAAAATGTATTCATTGGGGTGGTGAGTTAACTGTGATAATCATTGTAAAAAAGTTTGAAAACAAACGTCTTGTACTGTCATTAAAATTATATTGTAGTTTGAAAAGAAAATTGACATTCTCCTGGTCTTTATTTTGTGTCTGACGATTGGCTAACATTTGGAGCTACATATCACTTCATTCAAAACCACAAAAACAAACAAGCAAACTAACTAAAAGACCAGGAGAACTGACCTTGAAAATAGTATCTAAGTTGTAAATATTAACACTAGAAAATATTATACAGTATTAATTAGTCCAAATTAATATTTACTCACCAAAGTGTTATCTACATATGAGCAACTGGTTGTGTATACATAATCTGTTCAAAGTTGACTTTCACTGCAACAGCTGGCATTACTGTAATTTCTCTCACAGACTTTTGTTGACTTGTTGACTGTTTTAATTAAGTTTCATCGGCTGTACTGCAACTGTATGATGTAAAGGCATACAGTGTTATAACTGACTATCCAGCTTATCATGGCTTTATTAATTCTGACTGAGAATTTAATTAAGTGATTTTCATGGAGTATGAAATTTTGCAAATTAAAAATCAAACTTATATTGAATTTTACCCTTTGGTGACATACATGTAGATCGGGTCAAATTAGGCTTGCCAAAACTTGTCTAAATATAGCATACCCATTATAATCTAGTTGAAGGAGGGTTTGGAAGACAATCCTTTTTCACACCTTTTTTATAATCTGCACATTCTTTGAGAAAAACACAGAAAGTGAGCCCAAGTTTTATAGTTTCTTTACATTTATTCCATTTATTGTGATATTTTGAGATGGGAAAAATAATTACAAGTCTATATTTATTAACAAATCTGAAAGATAATTGCTAACCTCATTTCTGGGCTTAGTGTCGTAGCCCTGTCACCAAAATGCAGTCCCCATATTCTTTAAATGTGCCATAGCAGTTTTGCTAATTAAAAACTTTTGCCAATGTGCATTAATTCTA
This sequence comes from Eucidaris tribuloides, assembly GCA_001188425.1. Classification (NCBI taxonomy): domain Eukaryota; kingdom Metazoa; phylum Echinodermata; class Echinoidea; order Cidaroida; family Cidaridae; genus Eucidaris; species Eucidaris tribuloides. The sequence continues at coordinate 95,745 of JZLH01S0004738.1, read as the reverse complement.
CATGTAATGGAATCTAGTTTGTAACTCAAAATGCAACATTATTTCAGGGTGTTAATATTAAATGAAAAGAACTGCAAATTTCTACAACAACCCCCCCCCAAAAAAAAAATACTTATGCTCTAATTATGCTCAACTGGAGCCCGCCATACAGAATAGTGAAACAGTGAACCTAAAGTTAAAACATGGTGTCTAACTCCCATTTCTTAAAACAAAGGTTTATATTCATGATCATCACATTAAACCATAGTTTTGGGGGTTGGGTTGGGGGTAGGAAAGGGGCATGGCAAAATATATTATAGATATTGGGCTACAAAACACCCTTTTTTCCCTCTTTTGAAATACAAATTACAACTTAAACACATAGTTTCTTATTGCAATATTAACCCTAATAGTTATGATTACCATGTTAGTGTTGAAGTGGTGGTGGTGGTGGTGGTGGTGGTGGTGGGGGGGGGGGGGTTTGTTCTTCATTTCCTCACCAATCACCATTATATTAAAGCCAAAGTACAGTTTTGGACAATCTGGCAATTTTGTCATCAATCTTTTATGAAATTTCAGTTTAGTGCTGTCATGCCCGATATCAGAAAACAACATTAAACCTACAGAAAATTTAGATCAAAGGTTTTTGGTACAACATGTACATTGAAAGTCTTATGTTAGTCAACCCGTTGCCTCCGTAGTTTCCATAGAGTTAACACATGGTACATCCGGTTCCCGTAGCCTATAGGTTAAGTCCGCCCATTACTGAAAATTATTTATAATAACATATTGTGATTTTTAAATGATCATCAAGCTGATACCACCATGTACATCATCTATATTTCAATAGTCGGAGTTTCCAAAATTTTCATTTGTTATTTATTCATTGAAATTATTTCAGAGTGGGCAATTTTCAGGGCATAGTAATGAAGATAATAAAGGTCGATCTAAAAACACAATATGTCAAAAACTAATTTGTCACAGTATGCCAAAAACTATACACACTGCCTTTAAGATTATGAAAGTGATATTGTGAATTTTAATATTGTTTTATAACTTGAGCTTTGTCCATGGGGTAGGTGTTGTTACTGTTGCGTTTGATGGAGCTTGTCAATCGTGTGATTATTCATGCTGGTCAATCTTTCTGTTTTGAGTTTGGTAGAATTCAGCTTAAAAGTAAATGACATGATTGGGGGTAGTCCTCAACTTGGCGTGAAAATATTCTAGAATCAAGTAAATTGCGCAAGGAATCTACTGTGAACATTTGGTAGTCTTAAGTTGACTCGTTTTAAAATAACTTCCATATGTATGCCTTGTGACAGACAAATCTGTTGTGTAGGGTTCCATGGAATGCATTTTTATCGGGGCTCGAGAGAAACAAAATGCTTGTTATGTTCATGCTTGATTCGGCTTAAGTAACAAATTCAAGATAAATGCTTCCAGCCAGGAGATGCACACCAGCTGGTGTATCCATTGATATATCTTTCCATCAGATTGGTTAAAGAGGCATTTTTTGCATCTCCCAATTATGTCACTGCCCTTTAAGGTGGCATGATTCTTTATTCAACTTACCACCTCCAATCATCATATCACTTTTATAAATTACACACTGTAGATTGACATTTTAATTCCATAATAATGGGCATCTCCTATTGTTTATCAAATTACAGACTTTCTATTCATTGCAGAATGATACTCAAGATAATTATTGTATACAATTGAGTGCATGTATTTTTTTTTTATTCTTTTCATTTTCATTTCAAACACAATACTTACAGAAAGTTTAATATGATCTTATTGAGCTTGAAACTGTGACAAATATTATGATGATCAGGGCATCCTCTCCCCATATTATGAGTTGTCAAATATATGATGCTTTTCACTGATGGCATTTTGCTTTTTTTGTTCAAACAAATTCAGCAAGTAAACATAAGTGATTGTGAAATTGCTCAAAAATAATTATGTAGAAGATGGGCTTTTGTCTTGAATTGTTGTAATGAAATGCTTGTGCAGATACAGTATAGCAGTGATTCACTGAGAATACACATGATGCCAATTAGAATTTGAAGGAAATTTCCATTTAGGATATCTGGCTATTTAATAATCGAATTGATGGCTGAGATATGGAGTGCAGTTAATATACATAGGACACGGTCCTTGGTTATGCCACCACATCCACGACTATTGAAGTCGAAGCGTCGCCTATTTTGTAATATCCGTTAACTCTGTGTTTGAGGGTTTAACATTTTCCAAGAATAAACAAAGATATTTTTAAATTGAGAAAAATACTACTAATACATGTAGCTAGATGGAAGTATGATAGACTGAGTTTTTCATATCTTTCATTTGTCTCCCTTTTTTGGATTCAACAGATGATGACAATGAGGAATCGCATCTGGTAGAGAAAAGGGGTAAAGGAGATTCTCATGGCAGCAAGAGTGATGAAGATTCTTCTGAATCTTTATCAAAAGAGAGTGGAGGAAAATCTTCGAAGGAAAGCAAGAGCTCTTCAAAGGAGAGTGGAGGAAAATCTTCAAAGGAAAGCAAGGGATCTTCAAAAGAGAGTGGAGGAAAATCTTCAAAGGAAAGCAAGAGCTCTTCAAAGGAGAGTGGAGGAAAATCTTCAAAGGAAAGCAAAGGATCTTCAAAAGAGAGTGGAGGAAAATCTTCAAAGGAGAGTAAAGAATCAAAGGAGAGCGGAGGAAAATCCTCAAAGGAAAGCAAGAACTCTTCAAAAGAGAGTGGAGGAAGATCTTTAGAGGAAAGCAAAGGCTCTTCAATGGAAAGACAACTGTCTGTTCTAAGCAGAACCTTTGTGGATCACCAAATATCCTCCGAAGAATCTTCCTCCTCTTATGATCCTGATCTGGACTCATTCCCTGTTTTAGAGGATGTTGGTGAGGCCGAATACTTCTCTGATCCACAACCTAAGAAAGTCGTTTACATTCAACCCGATAAACGACAGAATGATGGGATCTTTGAAATTCAGTCCATAGTGAACAACTCCTTAGCATTACGTACATCAGCAACGTGTGTGTCATGGAGCAGAGACCACTATACAACGTTTGATGACGTTGATTATAGCTTTACTGGAACTTGTGCGTACACCTTAGGAGCGGCTCTGGATGGCACATGGCAGGTTACCATCAGAAACAAAGACTGTGATCTCCTCTCAACTTGTTACAAGGTGTGTATCTGATATTGTTCAATAAAGATTTACTATTTTCTGATAGTGAATTAATGGGATGCATCTCGCATTTCATGATTGAAGCAAGTTTTTGGATGCAAATTTTGAATCTATATCTGATACTGTATACATCATTGAAAGTTTGTACTTTTCATTCAGGAATGGCTTGATTTGTTTGATTTAAATTGGATTTTTGATATTTAAATCATTTTTCTATCTCAAAACAATCAACCAGAATTTTGCCCTATAAGTTTGAAAAGGCCTTGATATGACATGATTTGAATCAATCCATCATTTAATTTTCATTTTTTTTCAACAAAAAAATGGGAAAAATCATTTTGATGTTGTTTCTCACTCTTTTTCACCATTTTTGTCACATGGCTAATTTCTTTTGTATTTCTTTGTGATTTTGTTTGAATCAATGATTTTTTCTTTAAAAACCTGTAATTCAATGCTAGGTGTAGTTTTATTGTGATATGCTTTTGTTCTTCATAATTTATACAGTGTATACTTGATTTTATTTCTACAGAACCTGGAATTTATTCTTGGCCTTGACGTAATCACAGTGGATCTCAGTACAGTTTACATCAATGACAATCCTACTGTTTCGTTTCCCTACATGGAAAATGGTACGTTAAACCTAGAAATTGGGCTATTATGTTAATATATATATAATGTATAATGAAGGGATGAAGGAAGGAGGGAATGTATATGATTAAATGGATGATTGACTGAATGAGTGTATTTTGCATCAAAAAAATATTTTAGCCCGTTGACGACGAGTGACGAGATATCTCGTCATGAGGTCTATGGAAAATGCTTGTTTAAGCAAAATCAAACCGTCTCCAACGAGTTAACAGTACATACAATATACCCCCAAAAATAGACATTACTTTCGTGAATAGAATATAACAATAATGTAGTGTATAGTACTCAGTGAATAAAGTACATCAAGTAAATTATATAAACTATATTCACACAACTTGTTCTTCTATTTATTCAAAATGTCCATTTGCAAAATTTAACTAGCATCTTAAATGGCGCAATATTTGTAAACTCAATTTTGAATTGTTATAATGTAATGACAGATACTAGGAAAAGGGGAAGCAGGGACCACTTTCATACTCTTGCCGTTTCAACAAGAACCAAAATGGAAACAAAATATAACAATTACATGTACAACAACAACAAAAGCAAAAACAAAGAAATGAAATAATGAAAACAAGAAACAATCATAGAATTTAAAAGTATGCAATTGATATAAAATCAAGTACTGATAAATAAAACACAAATATATGCAAAAAATAATGTTCAAGCTCAAGGTAGAGATATTTGCATATGCAAACTAAAATCACTAGATAACAATCATGCATAAATTAAAGAAAATACTACAATCATTTATTAAATTTCTTTTAAACTTCCTAGTGAAAGTCTTCAGAAAAGAAGCAGCTCTGACTTCATGAGCTGAACTATGTTGCTTACAAGAAATTTGATATTTTACTTCTTGATGTTCTGTTACGTTGAACAAAATAATAATGAGAAGTATTTATCACTTAGGGACTAAAACTGTAATTTGCACTCTGTAAAACAATGATTATTATTAGTATTAACTCAAAATCTTTCATTAATAATTGTAACCCTGAGTGTAACAATAGTGTATCTCTATGAGGTGTGATATTATTATTCCATAAATGTTCCTACACAAATGCACTGCACTCTGTGAGTATATGTATACATTGTATATGAAAAAAAAGCAAGTTTAACTCTTGTATGTGTGGTTTTTTTTTTTAATTTATCTTTTAATATCAAGGTCTGTCTATCAGGAAGGCTGGAGACTTCACCTTCTTAGAGAGCAGTCTTGGTGTCTTGGCCAAATGGGATGGGAACATGACGGTCTACCTCACTGTCTTGGCTGAACTCAAGGAGATGACCCTAGGACTGTGTGGAGTCTACGACGATAATCCTGACAGTAAGTTTTCTATGATTATTCATTCCATGTTTGTATATTACGTTGAACTGTCTTAGTGGCCACCTATCTGTAGTGGACATTTAGGGAGCTTTAGATGTTTATCTATGGCGCCGAATCCTCCGATGTGGCCTTACTGTGCATGCGCAAGATAGCTCAACTCGGCAGATCTTGTGTCATCTTTTATTTCATAACCGTTCTCAGCCGATTTTACGTCTTTTGCCAAATGGGTGATGTAGCAAGTTTGATTAAGCGAAATTCTGTACGATGGCATAGTTGTTATCAGTCATTGCAACAAGAAATCTAAACCAAGACAGTTCTACGACACGGTGAAAGAAGAATACTGTGTGAGAGGAGAGAAGATTTCATGTCATGTGCTAAGTTGCAAAACCTAAAGCTCCCTGTTAAAAACTTCCTGAGGTGTGATGAAGATTCTGTATATATTGGACATCTGAACCAGTCTGTTGTCATTATAGCAGCCATGAGCCAGAGATTTGTATCATATGTGACTCAATCTAGAAAAACCCGATGCTATAAAATTCTCATTTTATAGAAACTGGCTTTAGAGGAGCAAAACACTATTGAACACTGCACAAAATCAAAAATTTAAATTGCCATAACTTTCCGTATAACTGTTTGATTTTGTATGAATTATGTATCAAAATATAGCTTGTAAATTTGTCTGTCTAAATACTGCAATAAGCTGAATTTTAATATGTGTCACCAAGTACATGGTTTGCTAGATCCAGTCACATATATTCAATGAGGAAAACCTGATTGCTGCTTTGCAGGGCTGCCATGAATAGAAAAAATAAACAATGTTTTATAGATATTTTATTTGAGGCATGGATGATACAACTTCAGGTTTTATCAACTACAGTGCATCCCAGAAAAAACAGTACCCTCAAACAAAAGCTTATTGTGCAGAAGCATTGGTGCATAACATGTAAGAAATAAATTATGACTTATGCTCTTTCAAATGATACATTCAGCAAACTTATTTATTCATGCATATCTGAGTACCATGACTTTGATAATTTTATGTCAAAAATCATTTGCTACACTTAATGGTTTTGACACTATGCATATCAAAAAAAGAAAGAGATGGACACATCTTAGTCACAGTGTCAAAGCCATTAAGTGTAGCAAATGTTTTTTACATAAAATGTTTAAAGTCACAGTACTCAGAGATGCATGAATAAATAAGTTTGCTTAATGTGTCATTTGAAAGTGCATAAGTTAAAGTTCATTTTGAACATGTGTTTTTAATAATGCACTGCATTGCTCCACACAGTAAGCCTTAATTTTAAGGTTATGCTTTTTTCTGGGACACTCTGTATATCATCCTGGCAATAAAGACTACCCACTAGATATTGATATTGACTACAAGTTTTACTGCATACCTGCTACAGGTGTTGAATGAAATTGATTATTGATTTGAATTCATTAGTTTTTGTGAGTGAAGCTTTTTGTCAATGGAAACATACAATGTGCACCTGGGTGATGGTATTTTGCATAAAGAATAAGAACTGTGACACAAAAAGATCTACTGATGTACACATAATTAAACTAAATGCTTTGGAAATTGTTGTAACTTGATAAACTCTAAGAAGACTAGATTGAAGATATCTCTTATTAAGTAGATTTTAGAAGATTTTGTGTAGAACAAACGTTAAATTGTATTAAAAATTCTCGCAATGAGACAAAGATATTAGAGATCAAATCAAATCTCTGAAATCAAGTAATATTTACCAATTAATCTTGGGATAAAGAAGTAAAATGACAAAAGATTTGATCCCATTGATATTGTCATTCTACACCTCTTGTGAAACTTTAACAATTCGTGTTCATGCTCATAAGAATCTATGATATACAAAAATCACAGTACAGAAAATTACATGTAGAATTTGATTTGTTGATTTGTTTTGTTCCTCACAAGAATGTAGAGTAGTTCAATCAATCAATCATTTGATAAATTAATCTATTTTGTTAATCTATCTGTTTTGCATATTGTTTATTCATCAATTTGCTGATTTATTGAGTTATTTGTCATGTATATTTTGTCGTTTGTTTATTTATTCATTAATTTGTTTAGTATGTATAAATGTATTCAATTATTTATGTATTTATTTATTTACATTTATTTATGAATTCATGTATTTATTTATTTACACTTATTTATCTATTTATGAATTCATGTATTTATCTATTTATTTATTATAGATGACTGGATGATGAGGAATGGAGAACAAGCAACATATGCAGCACAGATGGCTACATCATGGGAAGTACCACTCCCTGGAGAGGTAAGTCAGATTCACTTCTATTCAGAGACACTTAAAAACTAAAGTTCCATTTTTGAAGGTTTAAAAAACAAAATAATGTACAGTTGTGCACTTATCCAATGTCATCAGCCTCCCTCATTTAAGTTACAACTTTCTTCCATAGTCATCATTGTAGCATCTCCGCCCTCATCACCTCATCAAGTAAAATTGTGAAACCATGATTTTTGAATGAATTTTTGTTGTTGTAAGACAATGTGACATGAACACATGTATAATGTCAACATAAAACTAATTGACCTTTGGTTATCTAAATTTAGAATTAATTTCTGGTTTTCAAGAATAGACAGCTCTTCTTTTAAAATTGTTTTTTCGCAGAGTTTAGATAATTCCAATTTAGTAATCACCATTTCAACACTCATCCAATCTTGACACATCAGCAGAAGATGTGAATGTATTTAGAACTAGAAAACGTTTGACATTTTGATTGAAATTAGATATTTGAACTTTTACATATACATTTTGTTGTCGTTGTTGCAGATGTTTATATTTTGATGAACAGGATCCTGAGCAAATGTAGTTGTTAAACATGATTTTGATTTAAAGATGATGATTTTAATAGTTATGAGATTATACATGCTGTTTTTATTTCTCCATCCAGATCTGCCCCCACATCACAGACACCAACCCCTGTGACATCTACTCGTCTCGATCCGAGATGGCCAGGAATCTATGCCAAGTGATAGCACAAGCTGATGAATTCCAGCAATGCCATTTCGATGTGAGTTTCTTTACTTGTCTTCTTCACAACTTTTGTTTTTAGACTTTTCTAAATGAAGATTTCTCTTATATTCGTGAGGTTATGATAACACCAACTTTAATATGTAACAAGGCTGTAAGAGGTTTAGCCAACTGAAAGTCTGCAATGGAGATGTATTGGTTTATATATCCCTCATTGTAAGTTTCCTTGAATTCTGGTTGGTCAAAAGTATGTCACATGATGAAAAATAAACACATTATTCTGTGAGTCTGGGAGACAATCGTTCTGAAAGTACTATAGTAGTTGTAGAGTACAATAGTAAAGTACTATTGTACTCTCGGAGAGTACAATAGTAAAGTAGTAATAGTAAACTATTGTACTCTCGACAGGGAGAGAGTACAATAGTAAAGTACTATTGTACTCTCGACAGCGGGATCGCGATTTGAGCTTAATTCAAAAGCCGAATGAATCGTGTGTAAAAACACATGTACCGAACGCTATTTTTTTCCGTGCGTGTGAAAGACATTATAGCGTGCACACCCGTACAGAAGTTTGGCAAAGTTTAAGATTAACACTGGTTTAAGTTCGTCAAATTTGAGTTAGGATTATAGTTAAAATAAGAATGAGGATTAAATTAGTGTTTTATAGGTTTATGAAATTGATACTCGACTAACTAGAGTACACGTTAATGGAATTACATCCCTATCCGTACTGCAAGTAAAAATATCGCGCACCTGTATGCCGTGCGACACAATACTCGTAGGGGTTACCATAAATACATTTCCTTTTCCTTTTTTTTTCTTTGTGTGATTTCCCTGTTAGTCGATGACGGATATAAAACAAATATATCCTATTTTGAGAGTCTCTGTTTGAAACTATGACGCCCTCGGTTACATTGAAAATAGTACAGTCCATGTAACCTTGGGCTCGTCTTGTATAATATATATTTCTTTTCAGGTTATATTGTCCTTAACCTGTTTACAGTTTGATTTGCTTTAACATGCATTTCTCATAGACCTCGAGACAAGATATCTTGTGTCTAGTCTTCAAATACATGTAGTTAATTTGAAAGGAAATTCCTCTAGCTTTGGTTGGCTGAAAAACTTCAAACTTTGTCATAAAGATCTATCATCTCTTCAATATACTAGGCTAATATCTAGTATATTCTGTAGTATTTGTCTTAAGAATAAATACATTTTCCTTTGACTTGTATTTGTGTATATCTATGCTGGGGTTGTGTATGTTTGTGTGTGTGTGTGTGTATGTGTGTGTGTGTGTGTATGTGTGTATGTGTGTGTGTGTGTGTGTGTGTGTGTGTGTGTGTATGTGTGTGTGCAGGTGTGTGTGTGCATGTATGTGTATGTGTGTGTATGTGTGTGAGTGTGTATTTATCACTGTTACATGATACTTAACTGTTTGATACTTATATTATACTTATGTGTTGGTAGTGTCGTTAATCCCTCACCAATCAATCAATCATATAGATGTACTTCATTATGTAATTTCATAAAGAGAATAGGTGTCACTTCAGCTGCACGCACAACTACGCTATTACTGATAAAAGCAGAAAATTTACTAGTATCACTAGTAAAATGTGTAAAATTTTGACAACTTCATATTTTACCATACTCTTTGATTTTGGTTGTTATTTCAGGTTGACCCGACACCCTTCATAGAGAATTGCATATATGACCTGTGTCAGTTTGGTGAATCTGATGACCTTATGATGGATGCACTCTGTATCTCCCTTGATGCATACTCTCGACGGTGTGCAGAGGAAAGCATCGTTCTGGATTGGCGCACTGATGACTTCTGTCGTGAGTATACCATGCATGTTCTTTTAAAACAAACTGATTGTAAAATTGGTTCTTCATAAAGACTATATTCTTGATATCCAATGAGTTCCAAAACAGTACCTGGTGTATAATCTCTGGCAAGATATACTACTACTACTGTAAAGTTGTAGTAAAGTGCTATAAGGTGTGGTGGAATTAGAAGGGTAATCCATTACAGTCAGCAAACACAGCACATCTGCAACGAACATAACTCGAACAGAAACGGTAGAACGAAAATACCAACAACTTAACTCACAATCTGAGGCTCTCTATTAATAAGAAACATAAATCCTGGCGCCTCGCGCAAACCAAAGAACATATCATAATATTAAAATACCATTCCATAATAAACAAAAAGAACTAATGGAAGAAATAAAATAATGGACAAATCCTATTCAACAAATAAACCAATAGAAGACAAAAGAGATAGTGATATAAAAAGTAAAGGTGACCATATAAGAAATGAAGCTTGTCTAGGCTCAACTCAGGAATCATGTGTGATGAAATGAATGACACACCTGGAGAATAGAAATCATGAATGGAAGGTACAGGTGACAACATGAGGATGAGGGCAAGCATGTAACCAAAATAAGCGATAACATGGCAAAGACAAATATTAACAATTAAAGAACTAATCACAAGGACAAAATAACAACACCTAGCATAAACTTTCCCGCTTCCAAAAGCCTCAATTTAAAGAACAGAATGACATTTAAAATACACTCAGAATGTGCCGCTACCAGTGTCATTTACACACTATATGACATCAATAAACAAATGAATTTATATGCTTGGCACTGAGATGTTATATGCAAAATAAGTGAAATACATGACCAAAATGATAACACATTCATTAACCTGTTGCTGATTGATAATATAATTATAGTAGAAATCATTAAAATTGCCAAAAAGTTCGTGTAACTCAAACAAAGCAATTTTAGCATTCAAAAATACTACTTTAAAACCTGAAAATAAAAAATGAAATTTGATATAGATTATTACGAACATGTGTCACTCATTTAATATGTGAACATTAGCCTATATGAAAAAACCATAAACTCAGTCCTTATACATTTTAAACTAATAATAGACACTACGAAATTAAACAGCCAAGTATAATTGCACAGGAAATGAAACAGAATGCTGTAAATATTACAACAGAGCTAAATCGAATCTTGAAATGTGAATAAAAAAATAAGTACAAAATTTAATTTCAGGTCAAATTTAGAAATTAAAACAATTCACACAGCAGATTTTTTGGAAAGTCTACAAACAGGTTCCATGCATCAAAATATTTATATTACCTAAAATATACTAAAAAGCAAAGTATAACGAGCTTACTTATTTAGAATAACTTTGTATCAAGCAGCAAATCTGACTGTTTATGTAAAAAATGGATTGAAGTAAATTAATTTTGAATAAACATAAACATTTGACCAATTTCAAGCACTTTCAGGAATACGTACTAGTCATGTACAGCCATGTAATAAAATTTTAAAAGTTCTAAAATTGTTTACATTATGAAAAAATGTTACATATTACAAAGGTAACATTAACGAAGCTAACTCCCAGTGGTACCAACAAAGTATTGAAATGTGAAATTTGTTTTAAACGCAAGTTAAATATCAGGTACCGTACTGAATAATCACTCGGAATATACAAACATAAGTATGATCAATGGTGAAAAATACGAATTTAGTCCTGTGCTTTCGCATTTGAGAAAGTTCAAACTTTCAAACTGAAGATAAAAGGTCCAAATCGTGAACTGGTAACGCAGTGAAGCAGAGACATGTTGAATTAAATTGTCCATTTGAATGGTTTGACTGCTGCAGGGCAATACTTGAAAGAATTTTTTTTTTGTTTTTTTAATGATCTGAACGAACGGATTTGAATATGAAGAAATAAAACAGGGAACAAGCTGTTATGAAGACCATGAGGCACGTACAGTCCTTCACTGTAAATGTCCCAGCATTTGTAAGGCAAAGACGATGAAGGCGAGAGGCGTCATACATGACACTCCCGCGCTATAACAGTAAACTTAAAACTCATAAGACCTGGGGGCAAGCGTACATTCACCGCCTGGTTGCAAGAAGACGGCGATATAGCGGAAGTCGAGAACGAGAGGAGGTCTGATAAGGCATAACATGTCTCAAGGCGGCTACGTAAAGCGGCTACATGAAGACCAGGAGAGATCAGCGCATCGAGAGCTGGAAGGGCATCATATTCAAGCCGCTACGAGCGCTACAAATAAAGCCAGGGAACAAGCGCAGTCAGCTCGCATGCGGGCACCAGACTAGCAGAGTCAAAGAACGAGAGCTCTGAAGGTATCATGTCGATTGAAATATAAATTTTTCAGTCTTAAACATCACCCATGCTGGCATATTGTTCAACTGAAAAACCGGTAGCCCAGCATCATCCCTTCGCGATGAGTTTAAAAGAAGAGAGGCTGAATTGCGCAGGTTCGAGAATAAACAGCTTGCTGTGAATTAAACAGAAGGATGGAAAACCAAATTAACAGAACTGATGAAATTTTGAAGAAGGGTGAAAGCTCCGACCACACGCTGCAGCCGTTGTAAAAGTTTGTATAGTGATAGGTGTTGGTGTTGAATTAAATGGTGAAATCATAAGGATCAGCAAACACAAGCACACTGCAACAGGAACATAATAGAAACCAGAAACCGGGAGACGAAAATAAAACAACCTTACTCGACGAAGTCTGGTAGTGCCTCTGATTAAGAACATAAATCCTGGGCTGCCTCGCCAACCAAAGAACATCATTTAACATCAAATATTAAAATACATCACATGAATAAACAACAATAATAATGGGGAAGAATAAAATAATGGACAAATCCTATCACAATATACCAATAGAACGACAAAAGAGGATGAGGTATAGTGAGAAGGTGAAGTGACATGATAAGAAGAGACTGCCAGGCCACTAGGACATCAGGTTTGAGAAGAAGGACCCCGGTGTTGGAATCATGGAATGAAGGGTGCACGGTGACTGACATGAGATGAGGCAATCATGGTAACCAAAATACTGATAAATGGCGAAACAAAATATAAACCTGAATTAAAGGTAACTAATCACGAATTGACAAAATCGACACCTACAGCTACAATACAATTATTCCTTTCATACTATTTGATAGTTGCGTCCGGCCCTGAGAGGGCGTACATCAAAAAAAAGAAGCGAGCGAGCGAAACAAGAAGTTTCAAGCTAGCGAGATTTTAAGATTTTAAGATGCACTTTAAAGTTCGTAAACTCCGTCTGATGTTCGGTAAGATGGGATGACGTTAGAAACTCCGGGACGATACGGGAGCTGTTAAGCCGGCACATGGGGGAATTTAAGGAGGGGAGATAATTCATGGACAATGGACAGGTAAGAACCAGGGGTAAGAATTGAACAGTCGCGGCTATTGACACTGCTGTGTGGTGGCACATAATACGGCGCTCTAATGGAAAAGCAATGAACAAAGTTGCACTGTGTGGATTGAATTATCGCTGTCCCCGGGTGTGGGAAAAAGGGAAGCGGATCTCAGACAGGAAGGAGAGGAGGGCAGATGTCTTGTTTCCAGGGACATGGCAGAATTTGTAAAATTAAGAAAAGGTGAAATTGACGGCGAATGAGTCCTTCTAGTTTCAATAGGTGAGATCATACTTATAATGTTAGAGGTAATTAATAAACTATCTATTATGAAGCAATATTTCAGTTTGATTTTGTTTAGAAGGTGAATTTCAGTAGCAGCATTCGTTGGGTGCCATGGGAGGATGCATGAGAAACAACCAACTGCATGTACTGTTGTGTAGTCGAGGCTAAAAGGTATAAGGTGTCCCGCGAGTGTGTGCTATTGGTGGCCTGCGCTCTGCTGCACGCCATTGGCGAAACGGATCGGCGTATGCCGGTGTCGCCGGTTGCGGCTTGGTGCGGCTCAGCTCATCGCTCAGTGGCAGTGGCTGTGCCGTGTTTATTTGAACATTCTTGAATTGGTAATTGGTATGCAGCTGATTTTGGTAGAGTATGAGTAATGATTGAGGGCACATGGGCATGACATGGATGTATCAAGTATACAGTCAATGAATAGAACAACTTAGCATTAAAGAGGTGTAGGCCGATTGATTAGACGAAGGATTCGGCCTGGTGTCCCGAGTTTGCGGTCGTTTTTCAGTAGGGTTTTAACGGAGACGATTTGGACGGACATTTTAATATTTACCTATATT
>JZLH01S0004738.1:63605-76164 GCA_001188425.1 Eucidaris tribuloides | reverse complement strand
CGAGAATATTTACAATTTTTTGCAAAATATATTCTAATGTACGTAGTTAAACAGGAGAACAAAGAGTGGTGACCCCCCCCCCCAAACAAGGAGAGATAGAAAAGAAGGTTTGGCGTATCATATGTTTTACTTTCTTTAAATTAATAGCAGTAGAGGTGATTCCATTAAGTACAGCCTCCCTGAATAAAATATTTCTCTGTCAATGTGAATAATTTACATATTGTATCTTTAATCAGGTTCGTGGTCTATGTGGAACGTTCGACTCCAACCAGAACAACGATTTCATGACACCGGCGGGCGACATCGAGACCAGCGTTGTCGCCTTCGCCAACAAGTTCGCCGTCGATCCGGAATGCCAAGAAACGGAGTCACCCCTCCCCCTCTCCCCCTGCAGCCTCAACTCCCACATGGAGAGCTTCGCTGCCGAGAAGTGCGGCGTGATGAACGGGGATGCGTTTCGATCCTGCCATGGCAGCGTTAGCCCGGATATCTACTATGACATGTGTCTGTATGATGTTTGCGGCTGCGATGCGGCACACACCATCACGTGCCTGTGTGAAGTTATCGCTGGCTACGCGACTGATTGCGCAAATGAAGGCATCTTTATTGATTGGCGGGGACATTCAGCCATTGCTGAATACTGTGGTGAGTTTTAAAAATTATCCATAGCAGTTGATACAGGTCTTACAGGATTTGCTGAAAGTGGGGGGGGGGGGGGCAAGGATGGCGAGATCCATATAAGTAATACGAGCCGAGGAGTAAAAAGAAAAGAAAAAGGTGCAAGCATTTTGAAGTGACAAGACCCCCAAAAACATGTTTATTGTTTTATGTCTTGAGCAGGAAAGTATATAAAATTAAAAGTATGTACCTTTACGACTTTTGTGTTATACACTTTTGGTGTACAGACTGAAGATGAAGTTCACATCTAAGGTAGATGTAGACATTTCTAAAATTACATTCATTCGGGACAAGAACCTTATGATAAAAAGACAGTGTTTTCAACTTAATTAGTTATCCATCTGAACAGAATTCAAAGTCTTCACAAAAACCACCAGGCAGCCCACTGTACCAGCCTAACCAAAGTCGAGGGGCATTATCACGCAATACTGTAGGTAATAGGAAAAAGGGAAGAAAATTTTATGAAGTACAACAACATGAGTTTGGAAATTGGCTATGGAGGGCAGAGGCATATTTACATGTATCAACTATCAACTGCCCAGCAGTCAAATTTCACTTGTGTTTATTTTTTTTAATAAAAAAAAATCTTCAACCGTAATGCACAAGCACCTAGGGTATTCCTATAACCCAATGAAGATGAGAGACAAGATATCTCTTCTTAAGGTCTATGGGAAATGCGTGTTAAAGCAAAATCAAACCATCTTCAATGGGTTAAGATTGAACGTGCAGTATTATAGTAACAATCAATATGTCTTGTTCCTGTTGTTCCCGAGTCATTTTGACCAACAGAAAAATACATTTTTTCACTGTTTTTTTTCATGTATATTTTGTCCTATTTCCTGATTTGATGGCATATTTTATATATATTTTCTCTAAAAATAGTGTAAAAATCACACTATTTTTTATCTCTTTCCCTAAGAGATGGACTATTTTTTATTTAAACTATATTCATTAGAAAATAGTGAAAAATTATATCTATTTTAAAGCAATGTCCTATTTTTGCACTATTTTTTGCTCCTGCTATAAATGCTTTACTATGTTCTTGCTATTCTTTGCTCTTGTGAGCTGATATTTTAAAATATTTTAAAACCATTTCACGTTCTTTAACAGATATTCACTAAATTCTCCCCTCTTTTTGTGTGAAAATCCTGCTACAGATGTGCAGTGTGATGGGGGCCAGGTCTACCAGCAGTGTGGGCCGACCTGCAAGCAGACTTGCCGGGACCTGTCCAGTGAATGCATGGAGTGGGACGAATGTGTCGAGGGCTGTAATTGCCCCGACGACACGGTACTGGACGATGAGGGCAACTGCATCTCGCCCGTCAACTGCCCCTGTTACTACCAGGAACGCTCCTACCCAGCCGGGTCAGCAATTGAACAGTTTTGCCAAGACTGGTGAGAATTCAATTTTTTTTTTGCCACCTCTAAGTTAAATTTGTTTTGGTTGAGGAAAATATACAGATTGTGTGTAGAGTCATTTTTGGGGGGAAGGGGTGGGGTGGGGGAGAATATCTCTGCTGTGAACTGTCCGTGTTACTACTAGGAACACTCCTATCCCGCCGGGATGGCCATTGAATAGTTCTGCCAAGACTAGTGAGAATTCAAGTTTTTTTTAGCCAAATCTAAGATAAAATCTGTTTTGTTTCATGACTTTAGGTTCTTTTACCACTAAATCATTTGTGCCTTTTTTTTTTTGGGGGGGGAGGGTTAAGGGGGGAAAGAATAACTTGTCCTTCAGCTGTCCCTGTTACTACTAGGAACGCTCCTACCCCACCGGGACAGCCATCGAACAGTTTTGCCAAGACTGGTGAGAATTCAATACTTTCAGGCAAATATGTGGTAAAGTTTTGTCTAACC
Organism: Eucidaris tribuloides; assembly: GCA_001188425.1. Lineage (NCBI taxonomy): Eukaryota > Metazoa > Echinodermata > Echinoidea > Cidaroida > Cidaridae > Eucidaris > Eucidaris tribuloides. The sequence continues at coordinate 73,629 of JZLH01S0004738.1, read as the reverse complement.
CCATGGGGACAACTTACTGTGAGTACAAACAAACTAGGCAAACTAGGCAACTAGGCATGTATATCAGTTATCTAACTTTTCTCAGAAACAAGAATACATTCACTCTTAAAAAAAAGAAAATATATGCTATGAAACTGAAATTGTGCTTTACATATCCAGCACCAAATTTTATCAAATTACTGGCATCTGCTTCCTTAATGGGAGAATTTCCTTCAGACATCTAATGCCGACACATTCGCTGTGTTTTTTCTAAGATTTTTCCGGGCTTGGTGCAGCTTTGGAAAACATGGTGAATGTGTCAGTACAAGACGTCAGAATGAAGCCTTCCCATTAAGGAAGCAGATGACAGCTAGTATTTTCATAAAATTTGGTGCAGAATATGTAACGTACAATTTTTTGTTTCAAAACGTATTCTTTTTTTAGGAGTGAATGTGTTCTTGTTTCTGACAATCATTTGACACACTGATATACTTACCCATTCCTAATTAGGTGATACACGTCCCGCACGCAGCATGTACATTGTGGTAAGGGGACAACGGACTTGTGCAGAAGCCCAATACATATCACATAATCAAACCACTAGTTTCCACAGAATTCCCCCAAATATACTTTAATCACTCAAACTAATGTTATATTGCATACAAAGGCTTAAGTCCTGTTGAATACACATTTTGATCAGGATGAATGAAGAAAATCGTCTTTGGGTGTGAGATGTACTGAAGTTCCTTTTACTACTGAATTGTTTTTGCCCTTTTTTTTTTGGGGGGGGGGAGAAATTTAGGTCATAGGGATATATCAACTTGATAGAAATAACGATGAAACAGGCACTTCAATATTAAGTGATAATTTTTTTGCTCAGAACAAGAGAACTTATCTTGCCTTGCTCATTAAGTTAATAATATTTTATACCAAAAGTTTTTTTGAGTTAACAAGACATTTAGCAAATTAATGCTTGTCTTGAATCACTGCTGTTACTGTGATCTTACTAATAATTAACAAAATTCCACAACCCAGGTGCACAATGTATATTTCCATCCTGTTGACAAAAACTTCATTCTACCCAAATGACATACCACGTAATCCATTTCACTCAAACACCTGTAGAAAGTATTCAGGCAACGCTAGTCAATTTCTTATAGATAGTCTCTCGGCCAGACCAATACAATTAACAAACCTGTGCTTATATTCTGTAATTAGGGGAAAGCTTGTGAAACATCTGTAATTAAGTCCTAAAACTTCAAATGGTGAAACTGTGACGTTGGCACATTAGAAACATACTTAACAAATAATCCATTTCACTCCACACCTGTAGAAAAGAATTTTGTCAAGAACTAGTCAATATCTCATTGATAGTCTCATGGGCCAGACAAATACAATTATTATGTATCTGTACTTTTATTCTGTAATTAAGAGCAAGCCTCTGAAACATCTGCAAATAAGCCTGTAAGCTTCAGTTGATGTAGTTATGAAGTTATTACACTCCAAACATCCTTAACAAATAATCCATTTCATCTGATATTATTTCTGCAGTGGAAAGTATTTCAAGAACAATTAATATTTCATTAATAGTCTATTGAGCCAGGCAAATATAAATGATGATTATGGGGATGATGATGATGATGATGATGATGATGATAAAAGTAATAATGATGATAATAATACTGTTACAATAAAAATAATTTTCATTACATAGATGAAAGTAAAACAAGTATAGATAATCTAGAATAATCTATAATCTAATTCATTTACACACAACATAACCAAAAATAAATGCAGTAAATTAATCCCTCCACTCTTCATATTTGTATCTAGTTTCTGTATAAATGGGACATTTGCCTGTGAAGGAGAGAAATGCAACGTGACTGACATGTGCCCCGAGAACCAGCTGTACGATGAACTGGCCCCAGGCTGCCCCCAGACCTGTGAGACTGTGGCCCATGGATTCACTTGTGATGTGGAGCCCCAACCTGGCTGTATGTGCCCTGAGGGCTATCTCTTGGATGTGAGTATATGAGGGAGAGTTCAATGACATTTGCTTCTATGACAATTACATACACTAACCCTATTCTCAACCCTAACACCAAACACTATTCCCTAACCTTAATCTTAACACTAACCATATTCTGAACTGGAAATCCAGTGGCTACTCTAGCACCTAACACTATTCTCTAACCTTAAACTTAACACTCACCTTATTCTGTCCTGGAAATCAAATGGCAAGCCTAACACCTAATATTATTCTCTAACCTTAACCTTAACACTAACCTTATTCTGTCCTGGAAATCTAATGGCAACCCTAACATTTAACACTATTCTCTAACCTCATCCTTAACACTAACCTTATTCTGTCCTGGAAATCTAATGGCAACCCTAACATTTAACACTATTCTCTAACCTCATCCTTAACACTAACCTTATTCTGTCCTGGAAATCTAATGGCAACCCTAACATTTAACACTATTCTCTAACCTCATCCTTAACACTAACCTTATTCTGTCCTGGAAATCTAATGGCAACCCTAACATTTAACACTACTCTCTAACCTCATCCTTAACACTAACCTTATTCTGTCCTAGAAATCTAATGGCAACCCTAACATTTAACACTATTCTCTAACCTCATCCTTAACACTAACCTTATTCTGAACTGGAAATCAAATGGCAAGCCTAACACCTAACACTATTCTCTAACCTTAACCTTAACACTAACCTTATTCTGTCCTGGAAATCTAATGGCAACCCTTAACATTTAACACTATTCTCTAACCTCATCCTTAACACTAACCTTATTCTGTCCTGGAAATCTAATGGCAACCCTAACCCTAACTCTTCATCTTCTGTGATATTGTCACTGGAGTCAGAATTTTTTCCATATCATTTTTATTTATTGCTGTGTAAATTATTGCATGCATTGTAAACTTGAACTTTCTTTTTCAGCTCGCCCCCCCCCCCAATTTTATTTCTTTTCGCTACATTTTGTTTGACAATCCAGATTTATCCACCTCTTATTTTGACTCTACATCTACTATTTTGGAATTTGATATTAAACAAGTTTACTTTGGTGTAGATTCATACATTTCTTTCTATTTTTCATGTCATATTAATTTGTTTGTAATTGACTGTTGTAAGTTTTGTACACAATATTTTTGTTTTTAATGTCCTGACATATTTTATGATTTTGTACTGCAAATGCATTTCTTTGTGTCATGTTCTTTGAGAAATGTGAAATAAATCAAATCAAATCCAATTGCCTCAGAACAACGGACAATGATTTTTGTTTTGCAATGTCAAACAGGTAGAGTTTGTATACATGTATGAAAAACTATCATGGTAAATGTTGTCAAGTCCAAGATATGTTCTGCACGTGTACTACAATAATAATAGTATGATTATTTACGTTCATCTTGTGTAGGGAGATCTGTGTGTTTTGCCAGAGGAGTGTCCATGTTACCACGGAGACCAGCGCTACCAGCATGGAGAGACTTGCAAGATTGACACTTGTAATGAATGGTAAATTCAAACTCATAAATTTCATAATAAAGTTATATTGAAATAGAATTAATGTAAACTTGAAGCATGTAAATTGTTAGATTAACCTAACGGCCGTCACGTTACACTGTGCGGCATCACTTGGACAATTTCCTGCTACTATAAGCGTTTTGCAGAGAAATTTGTAACCAAATTCATCTCGCCAATTTGCGGTACTTACCGCATCACCACTGGAATGATTCATTTTATATCCACAAGCTATCTATACGTGCCATCATACAAAATGTTGACAATACTCGTCTTTCCAAAAGAGGGATTTGTTTTAAGGATGCGACGTCTCGTCGCTTTCATATCAAGGATCCCATGTTTTTTTCCTGAAAATATTAAGGTATCGCAATGGCACACTGCGTTAGTCTAGGTCGAGCGTTTCTATTCGGTATATTCTCGAGTTGCAGCCAATACCGAATTCGCGCCAAGCGAGTAGCTCGATCCCAGTGATTTCGCCGCCGATCTTCCGCGGAGCAATCATGTGTTAAGTCGTCCTCACCGGTCTTGCTGCGATTCGATATGCAACTCGAGAAAAAAATTATACAGAATAGAAACGGCTAGACTTATAGACTTACACTGCGTGTTATGCTCTGATCACCGCACCGCGCGCCGTCGGTCGGCGACAGGATGTGGCGATTCGAGCCTCTCCTTCGTATGCGCGGCGACGAGCGTGTATGCAGCTTCAGTAGGGAGGACTGCAGAACGAACGACGATAAAGTTGTCGCGGCTTTGGAGATGTGGCTTATTTAGAAGTTTGTATTGATTTCTTACTATATTAGATAGAGATACATTCACAAATTGACTGTTTAATTGTCAGAATGGGCAGAAGTGGGGTGAAAGGGTAGAAAGTCGCAGGCGGTTTGTGAATATATAATACTATTGTTTTCCACAGCTCACACGCAATGCGGGTGGTCCTTCCTAGGTAAGTGTTAGACATGTCAGTATTGTGCAATATTCGGAATATACAAAGTCACATAAAGGTATTGGAACATTTACACAGTAAAAAAAATCGACAGCCACAGATTCCTCACCAGTGTCTTGAGGAGTCTAAAAATGAAGCCCTGAAAAATTTATTTCAAAATATATTTAGTGCTTAGTAGAAAAAGTGAAAATAAATTTGACTAGATTCACTTGCATTTCTCCATAGACTTACTGTTGTACACCTAGGGCTATTAAAACTTCCAGATTTAATTGTTTATTCATGAATAACTTGCCATTGGCGCATCTTCAAAATTTGTATTTAGGTTATTTTCCATTGAACACTACTAGAGTCAAGATATTCAAAGTTTACATTTTTGGAATTGAAGCTCAGAATGTTAGCCACACTGTAAACACAGTGTACAGAAAACTGTTGTTTTATTCTCTCATGTGTCAACTTTTTTGGAAATTTTGTAGATTATTCAAAATTCAGATGGTCAATGAAGTAAAAATTGTTTCATTATTGCATCATTTAAAAAGTATCCTATAAAGTGATTTTCAAATCTTTGAAAGTCTTCGCCATATTCAATTACAAGTTTTAAAAAATTGAAATTAAATAGAAGAAAAAATTATAGAGTTCATTTTTAAAATGTTATTTATTATCATTATTAATTATATGTTATTTATTTTTACTGTATCTATTGCATCGTTTCCTTGCCTACAAATGAGAGGTAAAACTCTATATATCAATCGGAGTCTTATCAAACAAATAGAAGTAAACTAATCATAAATTGAGGCGTAGAGTTAAAATTACCTTCTCAAAAATCTGTGATATAATTCAAACTTCAACTATAAACATTTAAAGTTTTTTTTTTTGTTGTGTGACTTTTGTTTATTCTAGATTATGCAATGGGTCAACTTGGAGGCACAATTTATAAATGTCCATGTTAGTATAAAAAGATTCCGATATACGACGTTCTGTTTGTTATCAAGTAATGTAACACTTATGGATCGTGTAATGGCATACCAGCTTGCCCACTATATCCTCAATGGGGTACTATAGCCACCAGTTCGCAAGAAAAACAACATTTCCTACCTTTTAATTCAAATGATATAACATCACTGAATTCCATACAGTAATTGTTCATAAAATGAAACACATTGAACAACTAAGCAGACGTTACAAATTTCTCATCTCAATGATTTATTTTACAGAAAAAATATATTTATGAAAAGCTTATGCACATAAGTACAAAAAAAACAACACACAGTCTCTATTAACACACCGGATTTTATGCCCAGCACCCAAAGTCTTAACATATCCTGAATGTAATTGTTTAATGACTTTGATGCATCCTATACAAATCTTAAGAAGTGTTGCAGTGAATGCATTAAGCCATTTTCTTAAAGTTGCAACTTTTTTTCATTGATATGCAAATAGTGTTCATATTGTATTATAACACATACATGCCCACCCTACGTAAAAGGTGATTAAATCCAAAGTATCACAATTGATATCAGACGTCTAAGAAAAAAACATAAACCACTCATTGTAATTGTGATTAAATCATTGCAACATCCCACAGCTTATGGTCACATCGTGCAGGCCACTAACAACCTCGACGGAAATACACGTTACGGACTTCGCTCATCCCCACTACTTCAACGGGAATTCTCATTGAAGTCAGAGAACGTCATGCGATCAGCGTTCTGTCACGAGCCCAGGCCGATTTAAACAACTTTGCGACTGAAACACATATTTGGTGCGTAGTTACGTGACTGTCAACGAATACCCATCACTCTGCCAAAGTTTATACGACCTGGAGCCATCGAAATATCTGATTTTTATTGATTTCAATATTGACTGGAAATTCTTTGATATGGTAAACTTTGACTTCAGAGTTTATACTTATATTATTCAATTGCAATGATCATAAATACAGCATAATACAACCAAATAATATATCAAAATATTTGTCGGTAATCAATTTCAAGTGTGAATCTATTCTATTTTTCATTATACACTCAATGAGTATTTTCTGCGCTATTGCTTATATTTTCAAGCTCAATTTCAAATTTATATTCATTTGCTAAAACAACATTACAGGAGAAAAAATATTATTAGTTACAAATTGCAAATTTCAATAGAATTTAAATTCGTAGTGGAAACCCACAAGCATATTAGCCCAGTAGGCTATATTCTGGATAGAAACTTTTTGTCATCGTTCAGAAAGTATCCTATTGTACACTCAGACATGAAGAAAAAACATCAAACGCACTAAAAATTCTTTACGGATGACAATTGTAATGTTTAATTATGGAAAAACATTGAGTGTATGTACATTACCTGTGTAAAATGTCGGGGTTTCTTCCAACATTTACATTTTGACAAATTTTTTGAAAAAATGGAAGAGTTAGAAGCGATGCAATTAAGGGCACTGATAATCACTAAGTTAAGGTCTTCATAAAACGAATTGCCCCCCAAAAAAAATCATTTTAACTTCCAAAAACTAACTGGCTTTAAATACTTCTTCTGATGTTGTGCTTCGATCCCAATTTAACCAATACAGGTACAAGTATGGATCTCGTATATTGTAATAAGTACATTCATATTATATCAGTACAAAAAATACAAAGAAATAAAAGGAAATGAAATTTTGTTAAGTTAAACTCATCAAAATCTTGACATAATTCCTTTTATAATTTAATTGTTTTTTTTTGCAGAAACCCGTAGTCTATGCTCCGTGACTCCCGACTTTAGGCCGCCTCTCGGAGTCTCTCCGGAACTTTACGGCAGACCAGGAAAATCATTCCGGCTCTAACGGCGTCGAACACGAGCAGCACAACTTTGCAACACTGAAATGAGCAGTGGCTGTCCAGAGCGTACGGGAAGATGCGGTCATTCCTTTTAGGTAAAAACCATGTTCTGCTCATAGTATTAATATGAGGATGAGAACTAGCGATAGTAAAGAGAATTTCCAGCTACACAAGAGGTGATTAATAATCACTTCAATGAAAAATGTATAATAGGGCAGAATGAGAATAAGGTAGACAATTCTTGAAATTTACCAATCATTACATTGACTTGATTATTTTGCGTTTATTCAAGAATGTTATATATTTATTTATTATTGTTACCTTTGTCACCTTTGTCAACGAAGCTTGAGGAGTTTTATTATAGAATTTTATTGTATGTTTCTAACATCTCACAGACACAGTTATTAACATTATTCGCATATTATTCTTAACATGTTCAAAGGAAAATGTAGCAAGTAAATTTCAAGTCAAATAGGTAGTATCAGGATCAATCCCATTTTTGGATCAGGATTTCCACCACTAATGGATGGAATTGCTCATCCATCTGTTTGACTTTCTCCCTACAGTTATAACGGATAGTCCGTCGCCTTAGTATTGCAGATACTTGCTCTCTGAGCACAGCTCTAGTTTATTTATTTATTATTTGTCTGTCTTATTTTCATGTTTAGTGAATAGTCACGGAGGCCTGCCCAGAGAGATGTAGCATCATAACACAAAGATGTAGACCCTGTCACTCAGTAGTAAAAATAGTTAACCCTCTGTGTTATCTTGCCAACTGTATTTTTTATCCTGCGGTTAGTGTATATACATTTTTTACTAATCCGTTCTAATCCTTCCCTCTCTTTCTCTTTGATATTGTTTCCTTCCCAATTCAATATTTAAGTGATTTTGCATGAATGTTCTCTGAGGAATAAAAAGTATGTTTTTTATCCCATGTAATCTTTCTGTCTTATTTACAAATATTGTTAATCTATTATCACTACATTAGATCTGTCATTTGATTACAGATAATTATTATCTATATGCTGTCTTATCTATCTATCTATCTATCTTCATCTATTATCTATCTTTTGTTTACCTAAATCAATACCCAAATCTTACCAGGCTACATAACTGTAAATCTACATGTATAACTATGTGATTACAATCTTGTCTCAACATAGTTTAAGTTTATCATTCTACTTCTTCTTGAAGCTATTATCTCCTATTATCATACTTCCATATTTCTGTTATTACATTACATTTCTTTCTGTCTGTGTATGAATTTGAAATCATTGTAATTGTCTTTAAATCAGTCAACTATCATCACTATCAATTAGCATCTCCTACACTTATTACTGTATCTATTATTTTATTTTCTGTATGTGCTTATTATATAGAATCAATTTAATCTACTTTATATCAATCAATCCATCGATTTTCAATATCCATTACCATGTACAGCAACCATCTTTGATTAAGTCTATATATTCGTTTACATTCTAACCATTCATTTGATCTATTTTCCATTCCACCATCTTTTATTACGTTTGATCTCTCTTGGCATGTGTTAAAGTTAGATATGTGTATATGGGGGTATCAAAGGCGACCATGGTTTCAGAAAAATTAGACTCATGTGGCAAATATTAATTGAATGGGTTATACATTCTATTTTCTCTAATTTGTTGATAGTTGTGACCTGGCAGACTAATAATTTCGTGTACTCAATCGCGCCTACCCATTAGCTCACGACATAAATGTGGATATATTCTCACAAACTTATGCTTGTAATTCGTTCATGAACAGGTCTACAAGTATTTGTATCACCTAACAGGAAAAGATATTTAAATACAAAGGAACTTAGCTTTTTGCATAGCAGGAGAGCAGCAATAACTTAAAGCCAATTTTGCATTAATATGAAATTTAAAAGGAGGAAAAAAAACTAAAATATACCTTATCATTCATCTAATAAAATTTATCTTTCATCAAAGATACTCAGTTGCAGATCTTAAAAGAAATATCCATATATATAATTATCCTGACAATACATTATTCTACTATTGTCGCACTACTTTGCCAAGCAAGTCTGACAACCATCAAAATTTATTTATTCATTTTTTTAAAAACATCTTATGTATGCTGCACGTAGTCAATTGAAGAAGAAATAATTATTCTGGCGTTGAAAGATATTCAATCAGGTGTGCTATATATTGTCACATTATCACAATGTAATGACAAACACAAATTCCTCATCATTAAAAAATGAGCTTTTACTGATCCTTTTCTAAAATAGAGCAAGTATTACTATTTAGTCTTCATATCTACTTGTATATAATGCACCAATAATAGTCACCTCATTTTCCTAATTATAGTAACAATAATACATCTTACTGCTGTACTATTATCATAATTATATTACTTTTACGTACAAAAGTAAAAACTTTGATGGGTAAAAGAACACTAAATATATGAAATTACCTGCCAGAAAGTTGTGACAAATGAAAAGTATCCCCTTAAAACTATAAAATCTTGTATCGGTTTATAAATACCAGACAAGTGTGAATATGACATATAGGCTACTGTCCATGAAACAGTATTAGTTTCTGAACAATGAATATTTACTATTTTACTTGTACTTAGAAATTGCTGTTCATAATAATATATTCTTGGACATTGCCAGTAGGTCAGTATGTAAATTGTAGGGATGCGACATTAATCCTGAAGTCGCAGAGACATTAACTCAATATACTCATGTAGTCTTGATATCTCTTTGA
>JZLH01S0004738.1:48348-63217 GCA_001188425.1 Eucidaris tribuloides | reverse complement strand
TGCAATGATTCCAGGAATATACAAAGTCACATTAAAGGTATTGGCTAACATTTACCACAGTTAAAAAAATCTGAGCCACATGATTCCCCATGCTACCAGTGTCTTTGAGGAGGTCTAAAAATGAAGCCCTGACAAAATTGTATTTCAAAATGATTATTTAGTGCTTAGAAAAAGTGAAAATCATAAATTGACTAGATTCACTTGCCCATTTCCTCCCATAGACTTACTGTGTGTACACCTAGGCTATTAAAACTTGCCCCGAGTTTTAATTGTTTATTCATGCATAACTTGCCATTGGCAGCATTACTTTCCAAACTTTTGTATTCTAGGGTGTTTATTTGTCCATTTGAACACTACTATGTAGCTCAGATATCAAAGTTTGACAATTTTTTGAAATTGAAGCTCCAGAATGTTAGCCTATCACTTTAAACACAGTGTACAGAAACTGTTGTTTTCCATTCTCTCATGGTGGTCCAACTTTTTTGGAAATTTTGTAGATTTTAGTTCAAAATTCAGAGGTGTCAACTGAAGTAAAAATGTGTTTTCATGATTGCATCATTTAAAAATGTACATCCTCATAAAGGTGATTTTCAATCTTTGAAAGTCTTCAGCAGTATTCAATTACAAGTTTTAAAAAATTGAAAGTAAATTAGAAGAAAAATATTATAGAGTGCATTTTTTAAAATGATTATTTGGTTATCATTAATTAATTTATGTTATTTATTTTTTACTGTATCTATTGCATCGTTTCCTTGCCTTACAAATGCAAGAGGTAAACTCTAGTCATATCAATCGGAGATCTTATCAAAACTAAAATAGTAATAAACTAATCATAAATTGAGTGTAGAGTTAAAATTACCTTCTCCAAAGTATCTGTGTATAATTCCAAACTTCAACTACTAAACATTTTAAAGGTTTTTTTTGTGTGTGACTTTTGTTTATTCCTAGTTATTGCAATGGGTCAACTTGGGAGTGCACAGATTATGATTGTCCAGGTAGGTATAAAAAGATTGCGATATACGCTGTTCTTGTTTGTTATCAAGTGTAACACTTTGGGTGCTAATGGCATACCAGCTTGCCCACATATAGCCTCAATGGGGTACTAATAGCCCACCAGTTCGCCAAGAAAACAATCAGTTCCATACCTTTTAATTCAAATGATAAACATCACTGAAATTCCTACAGTGATATTTTTCATAAAATGAAGACACATTGAACCAACTAAATGAGTTAAAATTTCTCATCTCAATAGCATTTGGATTTGTACAGAAAAAAATTATATTTTTGAAAGGCTTATGCACATAAGTACAAAAAAACAACACACAGTCTCTAGTTAACACACCTGGATTTTTAGCCCAGCACCCAAAGTCTTAACATTCCCTGAAATGTAATTGTTTAAATTGACTTGATGTCATCCTATACAAGATTCTTAAGAAGTCGTGAGTGAAATGGCATTAAGCCATTTCTTAAAAGTTGCAACTTGTTTTCATTGATTTATGCAAATAGTGTTCATTTAATTGTATTTACACATACATGCCCACCCATACTGTAAAAGGTTGATTAAAATCCAAAGTATCACAATTTTATATCAGATCCCAGTCTACAGAAAAAACATAAACCATCATTGTAATGTGCTTAAATCATTTGTCAACATCCCACAGGCTTATGTTCAGCAGTCGGTGAGGGCCACTACACAACCTTCGACGGGAAGAAGTACACGTTCACTGGCGACTGTCGCTACACCCTCGCCCACGACTCCAACGGGACATTCTCCATTGAAGTCGAGAACGTCCAGTGCGGATCCAGCGGTGTCACGTGCACCAGGGCGATTGAAATCAACTTTGACGATGAAACGACAATATTTTTGGTGCGTGGTGGTGACGTGACTGTCAACGGAATACCCATCACTCTGCCAAAGTTTTATACGACCTGGAGCATCGAAAGATCTGGATTTTTCTATGTGATTTTTGCCAACATTGGACTGGAAATTCTTTGGGATGGAGGTAAACTTTGTACTTCAGAAGTTTTACTTATAATTATTCAATGTTGCAATGAGTAAATGACATAACAACGCAATAATATATCAATACATATTTGTCGGGTAATCAATTTCAAGTTGTTGAAAACTATTCTATTTTTTACATTGATACACTCATGAGTATTTTTCTGCTGTAGTGCTTATATTTTCAATCTCAATTTCAATTTATATTCATTTTGCATAAAAAACAACATTACAAGGAGAAAGAAATATTATTACATAAATACAAATTGCAAATTTCAATTAGAATTTAAATTTCGTAGTGGAACCCACAAAAGCATTATTAAAGCCCCAGTAGGCCTATAGTTTCGGTGGATCAGACAACTTTTTTGTCAGTCGTTCAGAAAGTATCCTATTGTCACTCCAGACATGAGAAAACAACATCAAACTCACAGAAAATTTCTTGTAGTGACAATTTGTGATGTTTAAATTATTGGAAAACATTGAGTGGTATGTACATTACCTGTGTAAAATGTCGGGGTCTTCTGCAACATTTTACATTTTGACAAAATTTTTTTGAAAAATGGAAGAGTTTCAGAGCGAGCAATTTAAGGGCACTGATAGATCATCTAGTTTAGGTCTATCATAAAAAATAATTGCCCCCCCCAAAAAAACATTTTTTAAACTTTACCAAAACTATACTTGGGCTTTAAAATACTTTTCTTGAATGTTTGTCTGCTAGTATGCCCAATTTTAACCAAGTACATGTACAATGTATAGGTTGCTCGTATGATTTGTAAATAAGTACATTTCTATTATATTCAGTACAAAATGACAAAATGAATTAAAATGAAATGAAATTTTGTAAATGTAAATCATCAAAATCTTGACAAATTTCCTTTATAATTTATTTATTTTTTTGCAGGAACCCGTGTCTATGCCTCCGTGACTCCCGACTTTGAGGGCCGCCTCTCGGGTCTCTGCGGGAACTTTGACGGAGACCAGGAAAATGATTTCACGGCTCGTAACGGTGCCGTCGAACACAGCAGCGACAACTTTGCCAACAGCTGGAAAGTGAGCAGTGGCTGTCCAGAGCTGTACCGGGAAGAGCTGGTCCATCCTTGTAGGGTAAGAAACCATGTTCTTGTTCATTAGTATTTAAAAGAGGATGCAGAACTGGTATAGCTAAAGGAGAATTCCAGGCTGACACAAAGGTGCATTAATGAATCACTTCAATGAAAATGTGAGAATAATCGGGCAGATGAGAATAAGGTAGCAATTTTTTGGAAATTCTTACAATCATTACATATGACTTGATATTTATGCATGTTTATTCAAGAATGTTTATATATTTATTTATTTATTTTGTTACCTTTGTCACCTTTGTCAACGAAGTTGGAGGAGGTTTTATTATCATGTAAATTTGTTTATTTGTATGTTTCTTAACAGTCTCACAGACACAGTTTTACATCTAGTCGCATGATATTCTTACACATGATTCAAAAAGGAAAATGCTAGACCAAGTTTAATTTTCAAGGTCATAGGTTAGTTATCAAGGTCAATCCCATCTTTTGGGACAGGTTGTCCACACACTTAATTGGATGGACATGTCATCCCATCTGTTGGACTTGTCGTCCCTACAGTTAGTTAAGGGATAGGTCGTCCCTGTAGTATTTGGCAGAAGTACTTGTGCTCTCTGAGCACAGCTCTAGTTTATTTATTTATTTTATTTGTCTGTTTTACTTGTCATGGTTAGGTGAATAGTCACCGGGAGGCCTGGGCCCAGAGAAGGTGTAGCATCATAACACAAAGGATGTTTGAACCCTGTCACTCAGTAGTTGAACCCGCTGTGTATCTTGCCAACTGTATTTTTGACTCCTGCGGGTGAGTGGTATATACATTTTTACTAATCCCCGTTCTAATACCTTCCCTCTTCTTTTCTCTTTGATATGTCTTCCTTGCCAATTCACATATTTAAGTGATTTTGCATGAATGTTCTCTTGAGGGAAATAATGTTTTTTATTCATTTGTAGATCTTTCTGTCTATTTTACAATATATCTGTTAATCTATTTATCCAGATACATGTAGATCTGTCAATTTGTCTACAGATAATGTTTTTATCTATCTGTCTGTCTATCTATCTATCTATCTATCTATCTATCTATCTATCTATCTTTTGTTTACCTAAATATACCCAAAATCTTAACCCACTGGCTACAGAAACTGGATGTACCATGTATTAACTATGGGAATTACATAATCTTGGTGGCAACAGGTTAATATTTTATTCATTTTACTACCTTCCTTCTTGAGCCTATTATCTCTCTATTGATCATACTTTCCATATTTCTGTGTATCTACATACATTTCTTCTGTCTGTGTATTGATTTGAAAATCAATTGTATCTGTCTATAAATCAGTCAATCTATCCATCACTTTATCAATTGATCTATCTGTACACTATATTATCTGTATCTATTTATGTTTATATTTCTGTCTGTGCATTGATATATGAATCAATTTTATCTACTTATATATCAATCAATCCATCCGATTTATCAATTGATCCATTTGTACAGCAAATCCATCTTTGATTAGTCTTATATATTCGTTTACATTTCTAACCATCCATTTGATCAATTTGTCCATTCCACCCATCTTTCTATTTACTGTTTTTGTATCTGTTTGTGCATGTGTGTAAATGTGTGATATGGTGTATATGGCTGGGTGTGATCAAAGGGACCATTTGTTTCAGAAAATAGTACTCATGTGAGATCAAAATTAATTGAATGGGTATTGACATTCTATTTTTCCTTCTAATCTTGTTGATAGTTGTGACCTGGGAGGTGACTGTGAATGTCTGTGTACTGCCATCGCTGCCTACGCCATGGAATGCTCACGACATAATGTGGATATCATGTGGCGTTCACAAGACTTATGTGGTAAGTGTGTTTCATGAACAGTGTCTACAAGTTGATTGGTATCCCCTTAACATGGAAAAAGGTATAATTGTAAATAATACAAAGGAAACTTTTTAGTGTCTTTTTGCGGGGGTAGGCAGGGATGAGCATGAATCTAATAAATGCCAATTTGCATAAAATGAATTTCAAAAGGAAGGATAAAAAACCTAAATTAACCCTCTATCATCACTAAAATATTTTATCTTTTCACAAAGAATACTCAGTTGCAGTCGTTAAAAGAAAAAATATCCCTATTTATAATTACTGACAAGATATATTAATTCTACTATTGTGGCCTACTTTGGCCAATAGAAGCAAGTGACAATTCACTCAAATTTGATTTATTCATTTTTTTAAAAACATCTTAGGTATGCTGCACCTGTAGTCAAATTTGAAGAAGAAATAATTATTCTGTTGAAAGATAGTCAAGTCAGTGTGCTATAATTCTACATTGATGCCAATGTGAATGACAAACACAAATTCCTCATCTATAAGAAAATGATGCTTTTGTTACTTGATTCCTTTTGCTAAAATAGGGCAGTATTACTATTAGTACTTTCATATCTACTGTAGATAATGCACCATATAATGTCACTCAATTGTATCCTATTATTTATATGTAACAATAAATACTACTTCTACTGCCTGTTACTATTATCATTAGTAATTATATTACTGTTTGTACCAGTAGCATAACAAGTAAAAACTTTTGAGTGGGTAAAGAAGACACTGGCAATATTATGAAAGTTACCTGCAGAAGATGTTTTGGAGCAGGGAAAAGGTATCCCCTTAAAACTATGAAACATCTGTATCGGTTGTTTATAATACAAGCAAGTGTGAAATGAGCATATAGGGCTACTTCCATGACCACTAGTTATTAGTTTTTGAACAATTTTGAATATTTACATATTTGTTTTATTTTTACTTAGAAACTTGCTTTGGTTCATGAAGTAATATTATTTTGGGGACAGGTGCCAGTAGGTCAGTGATGTACAGATTGTGATGGGGAGGCTTGGGAGCATTGAATTCCTAGAAGTCGGAAGAGAAGTATTAACTATTATATTCCTCATTGTAAGTTTCTTGAATTCTGGTTGGTCAAAAGTATGTCACACGACCAAAAATAAATACACTACTTTCTGTGCACGTGAAAGACATTATAGCATGCTACATCCGTATGGAAGTCTAGCAAAGTTTAAGATTAACACTGGGTTAAGTTCGTCAAGTTTGAGTTTGGATTATAGTTAAAATAAGAATGAGGGTTAAATTAGTATTTTATAGGTTTATGAAATTGGTACTCAACTGACTACAGTATACGTTTGTGGAATTGTATCCCTATCCGTACCGCAAATAAAAATATCGCGCACCTGTATGCCGTGCAACACACACACACATACTCGTAGGGGTACCATAAGTAAATTTACTTTACCTTTTTTTTCACTTTGTGTAATTTCCCAGTTAATTCAATGATGGATATAAAACAAATATGTCCTGTTCTGAGAGTCTTTGTTTGAAACTATGACGCCCTCGGTTACGTTGACTGTTAACTATTTTCCCTCGGGACTGCGGCCCTTGAGAAAATAGTACAGTCCACATAACCTCGGGGTCATTATAGTTTCAACCAGAGACTGTCGTATCAGTACATATTTGTATACTATTGCTTCCAGGATTTATAACTACTACTACTGCTACTACTACTACTACTACTATGGTACTACTACTACTACTACTACTACTATGGTACTACTACTACTACTACTACTATGGTACTACTACTACTACTACTACTATTATGGTACTACTACTACTACTACTACTATGGTACTACTACTACTATGGCTTCTGCTGTGATGACTAATGTAACTTCTTGGCACTACTAATACACTTCTTTTGCTGCATTAATTGTGTTACATAATGCCATATACAGTGCTACTGATTTCATTACTTTGTGCCTTAACTATGATTATTTCTTGTTCTGTTTCCATTGTGGTTAATACATACAATTTGTTATTCTTTGTATAACAGCTGTGCAGTGTGACACTGGCTTTCAGTACAATACCTGCGGATCCACCGCTGTGGACACATGCGCCTCTTTTGATCGTGACCAGGTTGGGTTTGGACACTGTGCTGAGGGCTGCCACTGCCCCAATGGAACTCTTTCTGATGGTAAGTGTATGCAGAGATGGAGTGGAGGCCGACCGTTCCGAGTCACAAGGCTGCTTGGAAAATATTTTCCACATAGACTTTGTACATGTGATTTGGTCCAAGGCCGAGGCCAAGTCTGGCAAAATTTGGCCCCAAGGCTGGCCTGGACTCAATCTCTGAACTATTCTGAAATCTGTTGTAAAACAGAATCAAGTTATGAAACAGAATTAACAACACTATCGTATTGTTAAAGCTGTTGTAAGTCAGAACTGTTGCAATTGTTGTTGTAAAATCAAAATTAAAACAATACACGATTTGTTTTTAATCTTACAACAATATTTACAATAGTTTGGTATTCTAAAATGAAAATTGCAATAGAAGTTACACTTTTCTACAACAGCTTCACATTTGTTTTCACACATTTTGGGGTAAATATACTTGCACATCAACTGAAACATTGACTAAACAGCACCAATGTTAAATTTAGGCATATTACATATTATTCAACTAGTTGAGATTGTATTCCTGATTGGTTCAATGCCTGTCACATGACATTTTCTATTCTGAGCACAGTCCATGAGGACTGTAATGACTGGTCGTTACACGGTCATTACACAGGCGTGCGTATCGCGTAAGTCCAAATTAACACATTAAAAAATAGCGCTTACGTGCAGTGTCTTTCATCATATTTCTCTCTTTTGTTTTCAGATGGACAATGTATTGAGATAAACGAGTGTCCATGCTACTATGGAGGTGTAGAGTATGCACCAGGGACAGTCACAGAATACAACTGCCAAAATTGGTAAAAAGAAAATCACTCTTTGTAATATTTTGTTTTCTTTGTACTGTATATACCATATATTTCGCATATATATATTTTTGCAATTTTTGCCTCAAGGCAAGGAATTTGCAAGAGTATATTTTTGCAATTTTATTGCATTTGCATTCACTTTGTATGGGAATACTTGGAAGAGGAAATTTTTGCATTCAGTAAGTCACGAAATTCACGAAAAATAAAACCACCGCAAAATATTCAGTGTATACAGTATAAGATTGTTTTCCATAGCGTTTGTTGCTTTTATATTTAACAAAATTCATGTGAGGAATATTGTATGAAAGGATTACAAAATCAAAGTTCAGTTTACTTGTTGTATACAAGTATTTACTATTTTTTTCCAAATGAGTTCTTTAATAGATATCTTGACACGTAAATATATTGTGACTCCTTGTATTTCCCTTTCAGCACGTGTACAGCTGGTCGACTCGAATGTGTGGGTGAAACTTGTAAAGGTATGGCAATAAAACTTTGTTTACTTTGTGTATTTGTAAGTAAATTTGGGGGATATTATATCTTTGTACTTGAAATTTTTAGACAAAATCAAATGCATTGATTGTATAATTATCATGTAATTTGTTTGCTTTAGCTGATAAAGTATCACCAACATAATGTTTTTAGTTCTTTGATTTTGTTAACTATTTCTTAGGCAGTGATATCACCAAAGGGTTAGGGTTAGTGTTAATAGGTTTTTAGTTCCAGTTAAAGGGAGTAAAGTTGGGTTGGGTTAGGGGTATGTTCAGAGTTAGAGTCAGGTGCAATGTTAGTATTTAGTACCGGAGCAATATTTGCCACAGCATATGTCATGCATTCATTGTGATAGTTGTTTTTGTTGTAAGTTGTAAAAAAAAAAAAACAAGCACTGCAACATTTTTTTTTTATTTTTTTGATATTGATCACAGTTTTAAGTACATGTACATTGGAAAAACTGCCATGTTCAGGTCGAATGTCTTGGTCATTGTTAGGAAAATGAGAAAGAGTGAAAAAAAAAACCCTGGTATTTAATAACGGCAAAGTTGTAAAAGAAATGTCAATCAAGTCAATCAAGTTGAAGTTTAAAAAGTGTCAATCAAAAAACTGTGTAGAAAAAGCAACAAACAAGCAGATAAGTGAACCTGTAAAAAGCTGGACAATGAGAACACTGGGACAATAGGACGTAATCCTACATAATCCTGTTTTATGACTGTTTTTCAGAGACCTGTTCCCCTCTTGAGTTCCAGTGTGATAACGGGGCCTGCATCCCAACAGGCTGGCTGTGTGATGGCCTGGATGACTGTGGGGATGGGACTGATGAAGATGATTGCAGTGAGTCCTGTCATACTGCTACAATTTCTATTTCTATTACTACTGCTATTACTACTACTGCTACTGCAATTTCTACTACTACTATACTACTGCTTCTACTACTGCTATTTCTACTACTACTTGTACTACTTCTATTTATACTACTACTACTACTACTGCTACTTCTACTACTACTACTAGTATTTTTACTATTTCTGCTATGACTGCTACTTCTATTGCTACTACTACTACTTATTCCACTACTACTACTAGTACAACTGCTAGTACTTCTACAATTACTACTACTACTACTTACTTCTATTACTTCTATTTCTACTATTATTACTACTATTATTACTACTATTTTTACTACTACTTTTTTACTACTACTACTTCTGCTATTTTTACTAATACTACTATTTCTTCTTCTACTACTACTACTACTACTACTACTACTACTACTACTAGTACTACTATTACAACTACTTCTACATTTTGTTGGTCTTTAAAAAGACTCGGGAAGGGATTGTGAAGAGTACCTACACTGTATTGATGGAAAATTTTTGCTGTAATAGTACATCCACCCATCTTGATAATTTGTAGCCCTACCCCTCCACCTACTGGTGTCAAAATGACAGTAGATCTGCCAGACTGCCACTGATATTTTTCCTCTTGTGGTTTGTTCTGACAGCCTATGAGTGTGATCCTGATGAATTCCAATGTGCCAGCAGTGATCTCTGCAATAATGTCAAATTCTTCTGTGGTGATTTGCCCACATATCCATAATTTTTTCCCTTTGTTCCTTTTTGCATTGCCTTTTCCCAATCTCCTGATAACATGACACTAGATCTGCCACTGATATCTGTCTTTCTTCTCATGATATGTGTAGCCTACGAGTGTGATCCCGATGAGTTCCAGTGTGTCAGTAGTGGTCTGTGTATCGATGCCAACTTCTACTGCGATGGAACGGCAGATTGTTGGGATTCCTCAGATGAAGCTGACTGTGGTAAGTTTCTTGTTTATTTCTTCCATGTAGTGCACCTGATATCCAAGCTTTTTGTAGTTCCCAGTTTAGAAGTGAGCATATTTTTTTAGTGCTTCATTTCAGTTATCATCAGAAACACTAGCAGCATGGAGGATCATGAAGCTCAGATGTTTTCAAACAGAAAACATTCTTAAATGATGCCTCTAAGTGAATCTGAGTGAGAACGAAAATTTAATGACATTGATCCTCTCTTTGTTTTGTTTTATCTCAGCCCCGCCCACCTGTGCCTCCAATGAATTCATGTGTGACAGCGGCCTCTGCATCCCACAACATTTTGTGTGTGATGGTGATGCCGACTGTGGAAACGAAGATGATAGTGACGAACAAGGATGTGGTGAGTCAGAACAAACCATTCCAATTCTACATTCTAATCAGTGATTATAGCATATTTGATAGGGGTCAAGGGTGTAGCTTGACTCCTCTCTTGACAACCATCTTGCAAATATATTGATAATAATAATAACAATAATACTCCATAGGACAGATTGACTGAGCGAGTTGACTCAGTGGTAGAGCATCCGCTTCTGGTCCAGTAGGTCGCAGGTTTGAGCCCCGACCGGGTCATACCAAAGACCATTTTAAAAATGGTACCTACTGCCTCTAGCCTGGCGATCGGATATCTAGATGGTGTAGGGAATGAAACGCATGGGACTATCAGAGGACTAACCCCTCACTATAGTCAAACTGTCTTGTGCAGCCATGTTGCCTAGGCTTACTGAAACGGAGACAGGCGCTGCCCGATGTTCCCCTATAGGAGCGGGACAGAAATCCGTCCTGCTCCTATAATGCAGCATCGGGCGGTGCGTATCTCAGTTTCCGAACCCTTGGCCCTTGGCTGCACAAGACAGTTTGACTATAGTGAGGGGTTAGTCCTCTGGTAGTGTCAACAAATATAATGATAGTAGATGGATAATGCAAAATTTGGGAAGAACAAGTTAAAACAAGGAATCTAAAAAGATTAAGTCCGTTCCGCTCCTGGCAGTGTCTATATAGTATATCTTTGTTTCCAACCCCTAAGCCACATGGCTGCACACTGCAGTTTGACTACATTGGGGGTTATCCCTCTGATAGTCCCATGCATGTAACTTTCCTACCCATCTTGATATCTGAGCGCCAGGCTAGAGGCAATAGGTACTATTTTCATAATGGTCTTTAGTATGATCTGACCGCAAGTTGAAGTCGCAGTCTCCCAGCCAAGAGGCAGACGCTCTACCAACTGAACCCACTTTCAATTTCACTTTCAATTTGTTTCTGCAACTTTTTTCACAATATATACATACCAACATAAATCACATTTTTTCATGATATACAAAATAACAATATTCAAATTTTCCAAAACTATTTACAGAACTTAAAATTTAATGATATAAAACCAGGAATGACAATAAAAATTTTATCTCAGAAATAAATGACAACTCTACCATATTGTCTTCTCTTTCCAGCCACGCCCACACCTACAGCAAACGTCACGTGTGCTCCCGATGAATTCACCTGTAGTAATGGCCTGTGCGTCCAGGGTGGCAGCAATGGTGTGGTGTGTGATGGCGTCAATGATTGCGGCGACATGTCCGATGAAGTCTACTGTGGTATGCCACACAGTTTTTGTGTTTCACATTGTTTAATCTTTTGCCACGGTTCTTTCATTAAATACAGCATTAAATTTTATGACCTTTCACTTTGGTTGTTCTATCAAATACATTGAATTTTGTGACCTTTCACTATGGTTCTGCTATCAAATATAGGATAAAATTTTATGACCTTTCACTGTGGTTCTTCTGTCAAATACAACATTTAATTTTATGACCTTTACTTTGGTTCTTCTATCAAATACAACATTCAATTTTAATGACCTTTACTATGGTTCTTCTATCAAATAAAACATTCAATTTTATGACCTTTCACTGTGGTGATTCTATCAAATACAGCATAATTTTTGTGTGGTAATATAGTCATTGATTTGATTTTAGATTCAAGACACTTATGAATATGTGTTTATTTGTGTTTATATTTTTATATGTATACATATGTTTTAATTGGAATATGTAAATTTAAGATGTGAAGTCTGTTTACTCATTTGTATATGCATAAGGCAAATGTTTTTTGCAAATTATATAGATAAAAAGCAGGTGATTATCAGAGAATCTATGTAGTTTCTCTTTTTTCTTTCTGTACACTTTTCAGAGAAGTTTAATTTACAGGTGACATAAGTTGTTGAGAGAATTTCATTACTCATTTTAAAAAGACAGGTTCTTGTTCCAATATGTACAACCTAAATTGTAATTGAACTTGCAGTTACCCAGTGGATCATAATTGTAGGAAATGATTTCAAAGTTTAAATTCTGATTGACACAATAAAATATAAATCTTTCACCGGTATAACATTCAG
The DNA here is from genome assembly GCA_001188425.1 of Eucidaris tribuloides. Classification (NCBI taxonomy): domain Eukaryota; kingdom Metazoa; phylum Echinodermata; class Echinoidea; order Cidaroida; family Cidaridae; genus Eucidaris; species Eucidaris tribuloides. The sequence goes on along the minus strand of JZLH01S0004738.1, from coordinate 50,586 downwards.
AAGTTTGCAATGACTCAGATCATTCTATCATCACGTCAATGAATAATTATATAAATCAAGGCAACTGGACTTACGTTTATATTTTTGACGAGAAAGTTTCACGTCCTATCCTTGATTTATATAATTATTTATTGACATTTTACCTGGATGAATCAAAACTTACATCAGTCTATCATACATGTAAATCTTTTTTTCCGTCTAGGCACTACGCCACATCCACATCCATCAACCACACAATCAAGTTGTCAAGAATACCAGTGGCGTTGCACGGAATCATCGCAATGTATCAATATCACAGAACGTTGTGACGGAGTCTCGAATTGTCCGAATGGATCCGATGAAATTGGGTGTGTACAACAAACAACGACTGAAGTGGCTACAACTCTGGCAACAACACAAGTGACAACACTTATAGTCACTACACTTGCTCCAACTACACCTGCTGTAACCACTACTGCTGTGACCACGCCTGCTGTGACAACACCTGTGGTAACAACACCAACAGTGACTACACCTGCTGTGACAACATCTGCAGTAACTACTCCTGAACTCACCACACCTGTGATAACAACACCTGCAGTTACTTCTCCTGCAGTAACCACTCCTGAAGTAACCACACCTGTTTTAACCACTCCTCCCCTGACAACACCTGCATTGACTACACCTGCAGTAACAACACAGAGGGTGACCACACCCACCATAACAACAAATGCTGCCACAACTGTGGTAACAACGCCTGCAGTGACAACAGCAGTTACAACACCTACTGTGACCACACCTGCAGTAACCACACCTGCAGTGACCACACCTGCTGTAACCACACCTGTAGTAACAACTCCTGCTGTGACCACATCTGCTGTAACCATACCTGTTGTGACCACACCTGCTGTGACCACACCTGTAGTCATGACACCTGCGGTGACCACACCTGCCATAACAACAAATGCTATCACCACATCTGTGGTAACAACTCCTGCAGTTACCACACCTGCTGTGACCACACCTGCTGTAACCACATCTGCCGTGACGACACCTGCTGTAACAACACCTGCTGTAACAACACCTCCCATAACAACACCTGCTGTGACCACACCTGCTGTAACAAAACAAACTGTAACCACACTTGCTGTAACCACACCTGCTGTGACTACACCTGCAGTGACTACATCTGCAGTGACTACACCTGCTGTAACAACTCCTGCTGTGACCTCACCTGCAGTGACTACACCTGTTGTAACCACACCTGCTGTGACCACCCCTGTTGTAACAACACCTGCTGTAACTACTCCTGCCGTAACCACAAATGCTGTGACTACTCCTGCTGTAACAACACCTGCTGTAACCACACCTGCAGTTACAACACCTGCTGTAACCACACCTGCTGTGACCACCCCTGTTGTAACAACACCTGCTGTAACTACTCCTGCCGTAACCACAAATGCTGTGACTACTCCTGCTGTAACAAGTGTTTTGACTACACCACAATCGACGACTGGAATGTATTCCCCATCTTCATCTCCTATTGTCCATCATACTACTGAGGGTACCACTTCAGTGATAGCATCTGTCACTCCATCACCTAAAGTTGGAACTACTCCAGAGATGACCACAGGACCAACACCATCTGTACCTGGCACTCCTGGTTTAACAACTGGTACCACTTTGTATCCAACTACACAGACTACTACAGGATGGACAACAACTCCTTTGTCACCTACAGAGGTGACATCACGTCCAATAACGACAGTTTATACAACAACGGGATTATATTCGCCATCTTCATCACCTACTCAACATCCCACAACTGTTCCAACTCCAGGATCAACGTCAGAAGCTGTGACAACTCCTAGCCAAACAGAAATTCTGAATGAGGATAGGACAACAACCCTTCCAGTTTTTACACATCCACAAGTATCAACAGAACGTTCAACAACAGTTTTCGTGACCACACCTGCAGTTACCACTTCTGCAGTGCCCACGACTTCAGTTACCACAACTGCTGCTACAACACCTGCTGTAACCACACGTGCTGTAGCCACACCTGCAGTTACAACACCCACTGTGACTACACCTGCAGTAACCACACCTGCTGTAACCACACCTGCTGTAACCACACCTGCTGTAACCACATCTGCAGTAACCACACCTGCTGTAACCACACCTGCTGTGACCACACCTGCTGTAACCACACCTGCTGTGACCACACCTGCCATAACCACACCTGCAGTGACTACACCA
>JZLH01S0004738.1:29159-40159 GCA_001188425.1 Eucidaris tribuloides | reverse complement strand
TAATAAAAAATTTTCTGAGTGTCTACTTTTTTTTGATACACGCTGTATAACACTGTGGAAGACACGTTAAAAAAATTGTCGAACTTTGCTATCTGACATATCTGGCAGTGTTAGAATGGACAAATAAACACCTAAGAACACAAAAGTTTGGACAGTTATGCTGTCACTAGTACAATATGTGCAGATATAAATTGGCACATTAATTTCCTATCAGGCGATAGGAAATTCTGCAACACAGCAGTCTATGGGGGAAAGCTGGAATGGTCTCTCATTGATTTTTGCTTTTTTAAAGCACTTAATAATCGTTTTAAACTGCAATTTTTTCAAGGCTTCATTTTTAGACCATGTCAGAGACACTGGTAGCATGGGGAATCATGCAGCTCAGATTTTTTAAACTGGAAACATTGTTATACAGTGTCTTTAATGTTGATAGGGCCTAGGAAATTGTTCTTGCAAAACATTTAGTACGATCGATATCCCAGTTTTATTTTTGCATTAAAAATTGTTTAAGAAGATGCAATTTAGTTCTTAAAAAGAAAGGTATACATGTACATATATTTATTATTGTGAAAAATACATGTTTTCTTCGATTTTTTTTTTATAGTAGCACAACCCATATGTCTGTCCTTCCCACCATGTATATATTTCATATAAGGAATGAAATGGAGTGGAGAAAGTTGATGGCGAAGACGGCAAATGCAATGCAAATCATATTTCCTGCACGTGCCAGTACAAGTAATTGGGACCCTGCAGCCTTTGGGGTTATATATGTACATAGATTTTTGTTACAAAATGTGATGTGAAATGTTACAAGTGCATCACCCTTTTTAACACAGGTTATAATTGTTAAAGGCAAGGTTCACCCTGTCATCAAGTTGGTTTTAATAAAAGCAGAACAATGAGAGAAACAAATTAATGAAAGTTTGGCGAAAATCCGCCAAAGAATAACAGAGTTATGAGGTTTCAAAGTTCTAAATTTATGACGTCACATGCGAGCAGGTCGCCATATGTCATGTAATATAAATTCCATAAATTGCTATTTTTTAATAGTTCATGATAATTGAATGGGGTCTTTTCATAGAAGCACGTATGAAATAATAATTCTGATAACATATTGAATGCACAGGTAAAATCATTTTCAAATTTCTGAGAAAACACTTTTATGGAATTTATATCATATAACATATGGGGAGCTGCTCGCATGTGACGTCATAAATTTAAAACTTTAAAATTCCATAACTCTGTTATTCTTTGGTGGATTTTCGCCAAACTTTCATTGATATGTTTCTCTCATTGTTCTGCTTTTGTTAAGACCAACTTGCTGTCAGGGTGAACCTTGCCTTTAAGTGCCAGGATAAGGACACTGTTGCCCATTGTGAAAGCCCCATTAAAAAGTTGTCAAAGTTTAATATTTTACCTATATGATAGTGTTTGAATGGACAAATGTACACCCTAGAGCACAAAGCTGTAGACAGTTATGCTGTCACAAGCAAATATGTACAGATAAATATTGGCACGTGAATTAATGTCCTGCAACAAAATATTCATCAACTGTCTTTGGTGAAAAATCTGGAATGGTCGTTCACCAAGTTTTCACTTTTTGAAAGCACTTACTGCACAACAAAGTGTTAAAGACACTATATAACACTGTGGAAGACCCGTTTAAAAAATTGTCGAACTTTGCTATCTGACATATCTGACAGTGTTTGAATGGACAAATAAACACCCTAGAACACAAAAGTTTGGTTGCTGTACACTAGGCTACAAGATGTGCGATACAAAATTGGCAGCATTAATTTTATATCGACGGGCGATAGAGAAATTCTGCAACAGCCAGCAGTCTTGGTCTCTGAATTATTTTCACTTTTTTAAAGCACTTAATGATTGTTTTACACAGCAATTTTTTCAGGGCTTCATTTTTAGACTGTATCAAAGACACTAGTAGCATGTGGAATCATGTAGCTCAGATTTTTTAAACTGGAAACATTGTTATACAGTGTCTTTAATTTCTGCTTGCGCATATACATTACACAGAATTTACTTTCAGTCGTATGTTGTTGAACTTCTCACTGGTGTTACTTCATCTACCACAGTGACTTCTACAACAAAGTCCACAACCATAGCAGTAACAACACAGGCAACTTCTACAACTCCCGAAGCAACAACTCAAGTAAGCACTACAACAACTGAAGCAACAACACCCAGCAGTGCATACACCACAGAGATTGTGACACCAACCACAACTGTGCCTACCATCTCAACAACAACGGAGGTTACCACCACCAGGCAACACCCCACCACAAGCCAAGAGTCCACCACTGCTGCTACTACAACAAAGACCACCACAACTGTGGCTGTAACTACTGTTACCAGTGGTGAGATTCTTATTCCAGACCGGATTTGCATAAATTGATTCATTAATTTAAAGGGAACCAACACCCTGAGTAATTTATTTGCTATACATGTAGAACATATTTGTGCCATGCCCTCTGCAAAATATTAGCATTTATGATTATTCCGTTTTTTATTTATTAAGGTTTGAGTGTGAATTTCAAACAACAAATAAAGTAAAAAACGACATGGCATAGACTACTCGATCACCCGATACTATCAATCGATCGATCGCGCTATCGATATTTTTTCTGTCAAACGTCTTGATCGATAACAGTATTGCCGTTTGGCTAGAGTGCCGCAGATTAGTTCCGTGGATACGACGGTCCAGGGACCTGTAAAGTTCACTGTGGGTCAATTTTACTGGTCTGACCTAGCCAGTTAAAATAAAAACGTTTATATATCGAGGAAAAAGAGTGCACATAAATTATATTTAGCTCCACATCACGCTAAACAGACTGTAGTTGTTTCCCGATCGGAAATAAATTATGGATACAGACCTATTCGGATTCATATGATACTAAAACAAATTTCGGGTGCTTGCTTTTACAATTGGAAATGAATTGTCAGTGGTAATATTCGGCTCCATGATGCAAATATAAAGTGTGAAATACAAAAGTCATGTAGGCCCTACGGATCGGTTTATATTTGTGGGTAAACGGTATGAGTGTTCTACTCCCTGCGCCTTTTTTATGAACTTGAATATACGTCTGCAGTGATTTGTCTTAATAGCGACGCTGTGTTAATGGCAAAAAATGTCAACAGGTATTTTTTTATCAAAAGACCCGGACCCAGTTTGTGCTATTCTTGCGTAAGTAGCGGCGGGAATGGTATTGTGATTATTGTCATTTTATTAGCCGCGTGTAGCAACCTGTACTGAATAAACTTGTGCAAATTACTTCACTTATTGAAAGCGGTAATTTAAAGAAAAATCTGCAACAAAAGGACGGGTGAGTGTCGCGTATATTGCATGAAGAAGAAGAAGACATTCTGTAAAATAATGATGTTGTATCACCAATAGAAACCGTTCAGTGTACCACCCCACCACCCGGCGGCGTTTTGCCGGCGCGGCATGCAGCGCTCAGTGGGACATCACTCGCACCACAAAATAATACTAAGTTTGACCGACTTTCCTCATCCATAGCCTCGGATTGTGGCATTTAGATACAGGAAGCATATTATAGGCATAACAAATGTTTTCATGCCAAAACTATGTTATATCATTATATCATCCCTCAATACAGGTTTCTGTCTTCATCCATGTTATGTTCAATTACCCGCGGCAATTGCCTAATTGCTGTAAGCTCGACAGCCGAGTTGAGCCTGTGCAAGTGCACGCGAGTTTCTCAAGCAAGCCGACTGACTATCAATTGCGTTCGCACTTTCAGCGGAGTCTCGACCCTTGAAACGGTCGCTGTTTGCGACCGAAACGTCTCACACTTAGCAACTGTTTTGGATGAAGACTTTTTGAGATAGACTGGCTGAAACTTTGCAACGTTTTTTGATCAGGAACGCGACACGGTGTGGCGTATTGCGTACATACAGATCGATCATGAACTCCGATAGTTTTGGTAAAAACGTACGCGTATAGCCAGAACACGCACGCATATAACCGGCGTTTACGGAACTGAGATTGAACGCGCGGAACTGAGTTCCAAAACGTTATGATTATTATTATCAAAATATGATCACTTCACGAGCTATGACATCTGTCCAGTGGTTATTTGTTATGTATTCTAGCTGTACACAAATTTGATTTTCAGGGTGTTGGTACCCTTTAATACATACAACATGTTTTAATACAAGAACACGTTTATAAATGCATATATGTGTGATTATTTGAATATATTAATATACAATTTGTACAATGTCACTTCATACGCAACATCAATTGTAACTGTACTTGTTGCCCCAAAAATAATTTTATATAAACATATACATATTATATACATACTATAGTATTCATATCTAATATACACTATATGCATGTAAACATTTCTAATTTTTACATATTTGTGGATATTGATTGATTCAAAATAATTAACCCGTTGGAGACTAAGAAAAAAATATATCTGCCTGCAGTCTTTGGAGAAAGCATTTCATACAAAATCAAATCGTCTCCAATGGGATAACTTCACAAAATTCATTGCAACTTCAGAAATATTCATGATAATGGTTAGTTATAGCATACAGTTATCTACACCTTTAGTACTCAGCACTTTTTCCATTAAGCCTCAAGAAAAAAATAGCTGCCTGGAGTTGACACTGAACACTAAAAATTGCACAAACTGTGTCAATACTGATTATCATCAGAAATGACACTTTGTTGCAGAATCCATTTGTGTGAGAAAGTTTTTAACCTTTCCATGAGAAGGCTGCTAATTCCATGAATTCCAAATGATAATAACTTCGCAATTATTTCACCTTTCATGCAGTGTGCCATGACCTTCTGGGTCTACAGAACGGAGAGATTCCAGACAAAAATATCAACGCCACCTCCGTCCAAGAAGGTAATTCCATCACCAATGTGCGTCTGAACAGTGGACCAGATGACAACAGTTTCATCGGTTGGTCACCTGACCTTGTTGACCCCGCCCCTGCTGTGACCTTTGACCTTGGAGAGGTCACTCAAGTGTCAGGGCTCCTCCTGCAAGGTGGTGGACGGGATGAGGATGAGTTCGTGACAAAATTTGCTGTGGCCTTCAGCCTCACTAACCAGAATTATTTGAATATTTCCGACGCATACGGCACACCACGGGTAGGATGTTTGCTTCAAAAACATAGCTTTGGTCGAGAGCCAAGAGGTCATTAGCTCAATACACATTGACAACCAGAAGGACACTAATGCAATTGACTTTATACAGTGATAGCGGCCTTTTGGTTCTCAACAGCTACTGAGTAAATGCCCTGCTGGCCTTCAGTAGGTGGTACATGGTATTATTAAAAGTGAAATTAATCCCTTCTTTTCTCAATTAAATATTGGAATGCAGTCATTCCTACTCTGAGGCCTGCAGTGATGAAATCACCAACTCCCCCCCCCCCCAATTCGCTCATTTGTGATAATGAATTGACTTTCAAGGCCATAATCTATGATACTGATATTAACGTCTGTGTCAAATAAAATTTAGGTCATGATTTGAACACTCGTCCGGTAAATATCATGTCTGCAATACACTGTTCTGGTTTATGTCAGTTTGCTAGTACTAATTTGCATTCAGTAATATATTTGGGTGAAGAGGTTGTTACAACTCGGTTGAATGAAAGCTTGTGAGACCAAAAATTATAATGGTATATGAGACAGTACATGTATATTGTGTGTTGTACAAATGCATGATGTTCTAAATTCCAGCAGACTTTTAGTCTTGTTGATCTTCAGTCGTGTGGAGTGAGCCCCAAATGTTATATATATTTCACCTGCTCAACAGATATTGTGCAAAATGTGCCAACCATTAAAGTTTATTGGAAATGCATCAGTTATCAGACTTGGAAAAAAAGAATTATGCCTCTTTACTTTTCACATTTGAGATAATCCATCTCCATTCCACCACCAGGTATTTAATGGCAGCTTGGATGCAGAATCTGAGAAAGAAGTCCTGTTCCCCGTCATTCTCATGGCCCAATATATCCGCATCTATCCTGTCTCCTGGGAGAATAGGCCCACTATGAGGTTGGAATTATTAGGCTGTCCTTCTGAAGGTAAGTATCTACGTTGTTCATTAACCCTTTGAAGACTAGACACGAGATATCTCGTCTCAAGGTCTATGGGAAATGCAGCTTAATCAAAATCAAACCTTCTTCAATGGGTCAACTTTTTGGATTCCCCATTAGTGCACTGACAAATCTCTGCATTTTCTCTGTGATGGATAAATATTTCACATATCTTTCATTTCTTCAATTACTTGTTGGTTCTCTTCACGTAGCTTTACATCCTCTGGCAGGTTATATTTGAAGTTGTGCACAAGCATGCCCAAGTCAATGGCAAAATTCTAACCCATTGTTGGTATTATCAACCAAAAAAAATTAATTTCTTAACAAAATAGGACCATAAGTATGAAGCATCAAGTCAAAGCAGGTACTTTTTTCTTGGTAACACAATTAGTACAACTTACTCTTGATGACTATCATTGCAACGTTAAATGCTCTCAAATTAAAGTTGTGTATTTCAGTCACCTTTTAACGCATAAAGGCTTAATAAAAGACAGTATCGTACAAATGTATGAGTTATGACAACATGTGAACATGAGTCAATCATGGTATTTGTGAAAGTGTTGGGCAAGTAACAAAAATACTGAAAAGAATCAAAGTTGAATTCCAGTATATATTGCTATCTTGTTGATTGAAATCCTACCTAGCATGGGAAAGATTTTATGATGTTGAAATATTAACTTCAACTTGGAGTACTTGATGAAACAAATGATAAATCTGTTTCATAAATGTAATTTGATTGTCTCATTCATGCTTTCTTTACTTCATAAGAATGATCGTGCTGATCTTTTAGCATATATAAAAATATGTTGTATATACATGTAAATGCCAAAGTATAGAACTTCTGCTTTTTGTAGTATTGTGCAGATTTTATAATGTTTTATTGCAAATACTTACAAGAACTAAATAAGCATCCATGTTTACTTTTATCGAAGACAACCATAAACCATAGTATTTAAATAAAAAGAAATGAAATGATCTTAAGGTAAATGCAAAAACCACAGACATTTTGTTAAAAGGAAGAACCCAAAAGTTGAAATACATAACAGAAATAACATTAAAATCATTTTTTTTTAAATGTAAGCGATGTATATTTATGATTGCTATCAAATAATCTTTTGTCAATTAGGCCCAACCCCTACAGTACCGACAGTGACCACCCGAAACTGCTTCAATGATGAGTTTACTTGCAACGACGGGGCGTGTGTACCAGGAGACGCTGTGTGTGAAGGGACTTGTGATTGCGGAGACTGTTCTGATGAAGCCGTTTGTGGTATGTCAAAACAGTGCAGAGGCAGATTCAGAAAAAGAAAAAATGAATGTGTTGCCACCTTTGCAGACAGGAATCATCCAGTTGTTATATGTATAAATATTTTCAGTTTATCGACTTAGTATTTTAGGCCTTCAGCCCGTCAACAAAAAAATGCTGACCATTGTCACAATGTTGAGATATTTATTTCTCTAAAATGCATTTACAGTAGTCTCCATTGGTCGATTTTAATTACCCTATTTACATGTATAATACTCTTGCCAAAGAGGGTCTGGATATAACCAGGCCTGAAACAAGTCTGAAATTACTGTATGTACTTTTATCTTTTATTGGGTTTCGTGGCATGCTTTATCAATTCTCTCACAGCAACAAATGCAGTGGGTTTGAAGTATATAATTTCGTCTGCAGAAGATATGAAGTTATTAGAATGAGTGCAAGATATTTTTAGTCTGTGTTCATGTAAAAGTTCAGTATAAGCAGGTGGAGAATGAAAGACAGAATACAGAAAGAGAAGGTTCCAAGAGATTAGACATAGAACTGCCGAGAGTTTGGTAAAAACAATCCATAGTTAAATCTATAAGTGATTAATTAGTGCATAAATAGTCTAAAATAATGGGAAGGATATTGTAAATATTACCAATAAATGCTTGTTGGACGAAGTAAATGAAAGGAACTATACAAAATACAAGCAGCATATTTCAGAAATTCATGTACCTAGTACATTTCAAAATTGTTTGAACTGCTTGAAAACAATGTACAGAATTCAGTATCCTGCTATCTACTGAACTACTTTTTTTTTCATCACATGTAGGAAGCACTACTGTAGCTACAACCACAACAGTGGAACTGACTACAGCCTACACTACAACTCAGCTAACAACCACAGGTAATATTTTGTGTAGATCACCTTGTAACACACGGGGATTCCTAATGATGGAATCAATACAGAACTCCATGTAATAATGTGTTGGATGTCATAAAAGATACACATGATATAAGTAATCAATCAAAACAAAGGGATTACTTATAATTCCAGTGATACACCGTGTTTGTTTTAGTTATTCATTCAAAAGAATCATACATGCACAATTGTTTACACATTGATATGCATTTATTTCATTTGGTTAATTTTTTTTGTTTATTAATTTATTTCATTTTTTCCTTTTTTTTGCGATTCAAATATAAATTTTAATCTTTCTCTGTGCTGTCATAACAAGTGCTATCTGTAGTGAAGCATTTATCTTGATATTATAATTGTTGATGTAATAAATTGATGTAATAGATTTTTCATGAATTGTCTCTCATTATTATAACTGTAGAATGTAGTTTGTAGAATGTAGAATGTAGTTGAAAGAAGTTTTTTACACTTTGTTGCGTGCGTTCAAAAAGGCCCTTAACACCACAGAGTTAGTACAGTGTTGAGGCCTTGTCCATGTGCACAATGATATGTGCCTATATTTAAAAGAAAATGGCACACATATTTCTTTCATTTTATTTAACCTGTTGGCTAGGGGAACAAATATGGGAATCTATAAACTTAAAGAGAATTACAGAATCTTACAGGCAATGGGTTAATTCATTTTAAAAACATTCTTTTCTTCGTATTTTCTCCCACTACACTCAAGGCCCTCCCAGTTGTTCGTGGAACCCCTGGAGTTCATGGAGTACATGTACGGTGACCTGTGGTGTCGGGACGCGGTACCGAGACAGAAGCTGGACCGGGTACTGTGACCACGAGGAGGAGAACTCGCATGAAGACGAGTACTGCAACACGGATGCCTGTCCAAGTATGTTACCATGGTGATGGTATTGCTGTTATGGAAAGTTGGATGATGATGATGGTGATGTTGATGATAATGGTGATGATGATGATAATGGTGATGATGATGATGCTGATGATGATGATGATGTTGATGATGAAGATGATGATATTGATAGATGATGAAGGTGATCATTATGATGGTGGTGACGACTATGATGGTGATGGTGATGATTATGAGAGTAATGATGATGATAACAATGATTATGCTGCTACTGCTGATGATGCTGATGATGATGCCGATGATGGTGATGATGATGATAATGATAATAATGCTAACAATGATGATAATGATTAGTGATAATGGCGATTATGATGCTGATGCTGATGATGGTAATGATGATAATGATAATGATTATAATGATGGTGATGATTTTGATGATGCTGCTGCTGCTGCTGATGATGATAATGATTATGATGATGATGGTGATGATGATGATGGTGATGATAGTGATAATGATGATGATGATGATGATGATGATATCATTTGGTAAAATGAGTGATGTCAGCAATCATTGCAACAGGCACAAAAGTAAGGATGCATTTCCTTTGAAGATGAGGAAATGTAGTAAAGATTTTTTAAATAATTATGGTGATGGCACTTTATATAGTAAAAGTATAAACAATATGAGATAATTACAATGTGATAGTCTATTGAGGTGTTGGACATTGTGATTTTTTTTTTAAAGATCATATTCATTACATGACGCTAAATCAGGATGCGAGACTAATTTACTGCTAAGATAGATTGTGAAATATCAGTTATTAACAGTTAATGTACTATTTATTATTTCATTTATTTATTGTAATGTATTATTTATTCCTTGATTCTTTGAGTGGTTGGAATATCAAATGATGAACTGTGATGCACTAAATATTTCAGTTTTTATTTTCATTCATCAGCTGACGGTAATTGGTCCCCATGGACTGAGTGGACTAATTGCAGCGCTTCCTGTAATGGTGGCACTGCCTTCCGCTACAGGAACTGCAGTAACCCTGCCCCGAAGAACGGGGGCAAGCCTTGTGAGGGGGAACCCATACAGACAACAGTTTGCAACCCACAGGAATGTAGTAAGTAACACTTTGCATATTTGTTTAAGTTATTTAGTATACCGTTCTAGTTTTGAATAATTTACTGTGATCACATTTTGTTCTGATATACACTCTCCTCTATTTATTTTAGAGTGAAGATCTTTGCCATGGTCACTCGCTTGCAAGGTTCTTCAACTTTGCAAAACAAATATACATATCTATAGTAGATTAGTAGATTATTAGCTTAGTATCCATAGAACTATATATGAACACTGAAATAATACAGCCGAACTCAGGGATGGCACCAATGGGAGAGGGGGTAGAGGAGGCAGCCGCCCCCTAAAATTTTCATAATTCAGAAAATTATGGGATTTTGTAGTGTAATTCATCAAATTTATGTGTGTTTTTTTTACATTTTTGCTCTCCCTTAGATTTTGCACTGATGCCACCCCTGGCTGAACTGAACCTGACACACCAGCAGCATGGCAGTTCATGTTTTGGGTGTCGTTCAAATTCTCGATAATTATTGATCTTCAAATTCCAGATATGTGGCCTTCAAAAGTAATCAAAGGGCCAAAAAGAGATGTTTTCTTGTGTTTCTAGAGGCATGCTAATTTTTTTTGATTTTCACACACTCTTTTTTATGCCTCCGCAACGAAGTTGCCGGAGGCATCATGTTTTCGGGTTGTCCGTCCGTCCGTCCGTCTGTCCGTCCGTCCGTCCGTCCGTCCGTCCGTCCGTTACCGGATCTCGTTACCGCGATAACTTGAGAACCCCTGATCG
>JZLH01S0004706.1:5141-17072 GCA_001188425.1 Eucidaris tribuloides | reverse complement strand
TTATTGGGGCCCCCCTTTGGCTACGCTAATGACTAAATGTATAGGAAAACGTTGGCAAGTTTGAATCACAGTCGTAGTTTGTCTAAAATGTTGGAAACATACCCTTCTGAAAGACCCCATTTCGATACTTTTCGATGAACTACAACAGTTGACTTTCATAAACTATGATCTTCAAATAATTCGTTTGCGTAGACTATTTAAAGGTGGCAGTTCGTTCCCATTTTCATTTGAAATTTCATGAAATTTTATAAAGTTTCTTTTCGCGTGATCCTCGCTGCTGAGCATTGTGTGCACATTTACTTTTTTTGCGACTGGGTACAACAAAAAAGGGGAAATTTGCCTTAAGAAACATTTCTTCCTATGAAAGTGGATGGTAATCATACAAGCAAACGGTATCATTTTGTTTGGCCAGCATACAGGACATATTTTTGAGAGACTACATTGAATAGAACTGTTGCAACTTTATCCCTCATATTGACACTTATAACAGGTTTGATTGGCGTTTTTAACGCCCCCAAAATCAAATTTTGCGGAGTTTTTTTTTAAATATCGTTTTGCATTGAAAAAATAAAGATTTTGGTGGGGTTTTTCGGCATTTTAATAGCATACCTAAACATCATTATGAAATCCGAGTTTCAGATGATTTTCAGTGAAATAGGTGCCACAAGGGTCCAAAGTGCGCACGTACTTCACGTGCAAAATCTGGCTGTTGGACACTTTGGAAAGTAAGCTTTACTTCCAACGGAAAAATAATCGTGGCATTTAAAACTTTGATCTAAAATCGACAGCAGAGGAATTATCAATATAATAATAATAATAATAATAATAATAATAATAATGTATATATATATTTTTTTTTAATTCACAATGTCATAGTGTAATTTTCTGGGAACTGAAATGGCATTGGAAGGAAAAATATACCCCCCCCCCAACCAAACAAGTGTTAGTTTACATTTAGGCATTTTGTGACGTTGTGTGATTCCTTCTGTTTCTGAAATGGGGTCATAACTGGGGTCATAACTATACCACTTTCCACAGCAGTATTGTAAAGAGCCATCGTAAGCCATCAAGCAGCGTAACAGGTACCTGCTATCGGAGGGGGGGGGGGTTGCAGAGTCAAAAATTTTCCGATAACTAAGTCGTAAGCGGGTGTTCATCCGCGGTCAAATCGTCGGTCCAAAGTGTTTCCCGGTCAGCCCACCCAACGGAAAGTCGCTCAGCGGAGGGGGGGGGGGGGCGCCGAAAAAAATGTCATCCACAAATTTCAAATAGCTAAAACACTGTGTGCGGATGTAAACCCGTTCTTTCCCTTCTTTTTCCCGGTGGTTTGGTGGATTTTCCCGCTGAAATCCTTAGGGGGGGGGGGTGGGGCAGAGTGCCCCCTCCTCCCCGGCTGCTACGCCACTGAAGACGTTCCGGGTGGGATTTTGTTTTCCTACGAGCTTTTCGTCCCTGCCCTTATGCCACTGACGATAGAAGGCGCTGTATCAAGAACTGATTCATAAATGAATATTTATCACTCGGCTACAACTCTAAAAACTGAAATGCTATCTCAACATTTAAAAGGGGCGAGGAGTGACCACATTTTTTGCAATGTTTTATTTAACCTTTAACCAGCTGGATCTGACATTATAAATGTTGAATCCAGCTGGAGAAAATGTTACATATAACATCTAGGAAGTTTTGTAAAGTGCGGTCATACTTCTCTACACTTGTAAATGTTAAAATAACATTTCAGTTTTTAACAGTATACTTAAAATTAAAGCCACTGGCTAACAATTACCACAGTTAAAAAAAATGTGAGCTTCATAATCCTCCATGCCCCAGGTGTCTTTGATAAGGTCTAAAAATAAAGCCCTGAAAACATTGTATTTCAAAATGATTATTTAGTGCTTTAAAAAGGTGAAAATCGTAAGTTGACCGGATTCACCTGCCCATTTCCTTCCATAGACTTATTGTGTAAGGATCTAGTCTATTTTTTTTATTCGCCCCGAGTATTAATTATTCATATCTTGCCAGTGGCAGCATAAATTTCCCAACTTTTGTATTCTAGACTGTTTACTTGTCCATTCAAACACTACTACCTCAGATAGCATAGTTTGACATTTTTTTTAATTTGAAGCTCCACAATGTTAGCCTATTACTTTAAGAGCAATACTGTCTAGAATCCACGTAATTTGTGGCCGTGTGGGTTCGAGTACCAAAATTGGAATTTCTTTTGCTTAAAAAAAATGAATATGATAATAATAATAATAGTTTCGATTTATATAGCGCCTAATATGAAATACATCATCTCTAAGCGCTTTACACTACTATTACCCCGGTCATCGGATGCTTATCTATCAGATCTATCAGATTTGGGGCCTGTCCACCCCAAACGGAGATCAGTCAAGACTTGGCAGCCACAATAGGCTCACTCATTCCATTCCTACTGGGTACCCATTTATACACCTGGGTGGAGAGCAGCAAAGCAGATTAAAATGTCTTGCTGAAGGACATTAGGCTATATGCCGGGCGGACTCGAACTCCATACCTCTAGATTGTCAGGCACGCGCCTTACCAATCTTGCCACAGCACCTCTATATCATGTAGACAGCAGATTATTCCGTCAGAAATAGAGTTTTATCGCAAGCACTGTCTTTTGTCAGTGGCGCAAAGCCGGGAATAAAAAGTTCGTACAGGGACAAATAATTGTGTCGGGGGTAGGGCCATCTACTGATTTACCTGTCACAAGGAGGAACATCTTTGAGCGCCTGTCCGGTGGTCGACTGAACATGCACCGTCAAGATACACACTGACAGGAATACAGCCGATATGTCTTGTGTCAACGTCATACTTCTTTCCTATTTTGTGAAGATGAAATGAAATGAAATATTAAAAAAATAGAAATCGTTGTGGTGATATAGATGTTGCATTCATTGTGCATTTCTACTTCTACCTGTATTAACCATCAACATTTTTGTTAATAGCGAGAAATCTGTCACCGTTATGGAAGGAAGATGAAATTCCAAAAACCACATACAAAATGTGGCAAGAAACAAACAAATGAGAGGACAGTATTCATGTTTCAACGAAAATTCATTTATTTGTCCTTATCTGGAGAAACAATTTCGATTTATCCGTAAGATTCACGATGCAAATCTTATATGCTTTCAAAAATATATTTTTGGGGGGCCAAGTCTTCAAAGCCACAGCAGTCCAACCATGACTACAGTTTAAAAATTGTGAGCTACATTATCTTCCATGCTCTAAGTGTCTTTGATAAAAATGAAGCCCGGAAAAATTGTACTTCAAAATGATTATTTAGTGCTTTGAAAAAGTGAAAATCTTAAGTTGACCGGATTCACCCGCCCATTTCCTCCCATAGACTTACTGTGTGAAGATCTAGGCTATTTTGTACTCCGCCCTAGTACTAATTATTTATTCATTCATATTTTGCCAGTGGCAGCATAAACTTCCAAACGTTTGTTTTCTAGGGTGTTTATTTGTCCATTCAAACACTACTACGTAGCTCAGACAGCAAAGTTTGACGATTTTTTTTTTATTTTGAAGCTCCACAATATTAGCCTGTGTCTTTAAATCCTACACATAGTCAGGCTACCACTCTCACGAGTGGCCGTAACCGGGCCGTAACCCTCATAAGGAGGCGTAACAATAAAATGGTAATCAAAATTAGGCTTAAGTGGAAGACTGCTCAGGATGACGAGTTGTTATAACGTTACGTGATAAGTTGATTAGTGTCAATAAAATTAAATCATTGTAATAATCATATTTATGACTTCACATTTTTTTATATACTTGTGTATTTTTTATGCTTCAGTGCCTTGACGAAGATTAGTGATTGTACTTACTGACCAGGCCTACCTAATAAATAAAAGATGTGTGAATGAATGAATAAATAAATTAATAAATAAATGAATAAATAAATGAATAAATAAATAAATAAATAAATAAATAGATAAATAAATAAATTAATTAATAAATAAATAAACAAATAAATAAATAAATAAATAAATGAATGAATGAATGAATGAATGAATGAATGAATGAATAAATAAATGAATAAATAAATAAATAAATAGATAAATAAATAAATAAATAAATAAATAAATAACGTCATGACAAAAAAGAAAACACGTCAATTTCCGTGTTTAGTACCTTCTGTTTGTAACACACAAAGCAAAGATCCACTAATATGTTAATAATTGATGTACTCTGCACCGTATATTTCCCTCTTGAACGATGTATTATCGATATCTACACCCGGTATCTATACACTTTGTACGTGAGCAAAATGTATTATGTATAATTCTGTGTGTCGTAATAATAATTGCATTATTTCATTTTCATTTCATTTATTTATTTCACGTTTCTCAAATTAACACCATAAAACGGATACAACCATGGTACAGAATCTACAATCGTGTAAATACATCAAAAACAGGAATGAGATACAAACAAAAGTTGAATCGATCAATTATATATTATTTATGGAAGTAATGACAACGAAATACGAAGGAGGATTAAAGGTACTGGCTAACATTTACCACAGTTTAAAAAATCTGAGCCACATGATTCCCCATGCTACCAGTGTCTTTGATGAGGTCTAAAAATTAAGCCCTGAAAAAATTGTATTTCAAAATGATTATTTAGTGCTTTAAAAAAGTGAAAATCGTAAGTTGACCAGATTCACTTGCCCATTTCCTCCCATAGACTTACTGTGTGTACACCTAGGTTAATAAAACTCGCCCTTGCCATTGGCAGTGTAACTTTCCAAACTTTTGTATTCTAGGGTGTTTATTTGCCCATTTGAACACTACAATGTAGCTCAGATATCAAAGTTTGACATTTTTTTTAAATTGAAGCTCCACAATGTTAGCCTATCACTTTAAGCTTAATTGAGTCAGTTTGGCAAACTTAGTAACATCATGAAGGGAGATATACCAACATGTTGAAAAGGAAGGTCTTCAATCAATGCATTTTACCAATCATGACCTATGGGGCATGCAGAAACATGGGCGCTTACCAAAAAGATGGATAAGAAGCTAAGGGTGGCACAACACGCACACTAAGAAAAATAGGCTCAACTTTGCACCTTTAAAGGTGCCAGACCAATGTCACACTGGAGCACCTTTAAAGTGCGAACTTTGCACCTTTCTGAAGGTGCAAAGTGGCACCGAAATTGCAAAGTTTGCTACCCGCAAAGGTGCGAAGTTTTGCACCATAGAAAATAAAAAGAAGTATTCTTCTTTATCTTCCAAACTGTGTTTTTGTGTGTGAACCGCAATTTACGTTCATTCCGGTGCTATTTATAGTATTTACATTTATAGTATTTTCATTATAATACATTTTATTAATTAACATTTACAAATATTTAACAACTCGTACAAATATGACCGTACCGGGGCTCGAACCTGCGACTTTCCGCCCGTGAGACGGACGCTCTACCCACTTGGCCAACACGCTGGCCGTGAAGGTGTGTATTTTCACATAATTACTTTGGACCTATAGGCCGTTTTCGTAATATATTCAAATTTCATGCATGCCTTTTAAACAAAGGTCGTTTTTAACAACCTGAAAGCTTGCCTGAGCTTGTCCGACATAGAAAACAGTATAATGCAAGTTGCATTTTCCGTATTGAAGTTGTATTCATAGAAACAGATGGTATAGAAATAGCCAACACCAGGCTTTGGAAGAGAAAGCGTCCATAGATTTGCATAAATGACGTGCACCTAAAAGGTGCAAACTTGCAAAAATAATGGAGTAGGGCGAGCGCTCAGCCGTGAAAGGTGCAGAACTGCTCGAATACCGCGGCAGAAATTGCTCTGCACCTATTTCCACTAAGTTGCACCTTGTGCGCACCCCTTTTTTAGTGTATGGAACGTAACATGTTATCAATTACTATACAAGGATAGGGAGACCAACATTCACAATTGGGTACGAGAACAAACAAAAACTCAGGACATCTTAGAAGCAGCTAAAGATAAGAAATGGAACTCGGCAGGACTCACAAACAGGAGAAGAGACAACAGATGGTCATTATTAGTAACAGCTTGGGGACCTATGACAGGGAACAGAATCCGGGGCAGGCAAGGCAAAAAGATGGAAGGATGAGCTTGACAGTTAATGGGGTACAACAACTGTGTTTAACAAAGCTAGAGATCGAGAATTGTGGCGCAAACATGCTGAGGCCTTCGTTCAGCAGTGGACAGAAAACGGATGATGATGATGACGATGATGATGATGATGATGATGATGATGATGATGATGATGATGATGATGGTGATGAATGATAGCTAAAGAGAAATGAACGAAACTATATAAAAGTAACTTTGTAAAGACTGCAGGTTCCAGACCAGAGGAGAACGGAAGAGAGTAAACAGGAAAGATAAAGAGAAGAATTGTGAAAAAGGGAGATATTTTAAACATAAGATTTAAAGGGAGAAGGCGCCAGCAACTAACAGGCATAAGTTGAGAATAAAAATGACATTGTGATCATTGTGAGAATTATGGTACATGGTGACAAAAACAGTCTAAATAAGGGGTACTGTGTGATACTCCCCCTCATCAAGGCCCTATAAATTAGTAAATTTGTGTTTATTTTACGTCTTTGTAAGTTTTACCCTAAGACAAAACTTGCAGAAACAGCTATAGGGGAGGAGCTTATCAATTCAAACAGTGCATACATTACCACGGTTTGGCTAACACACGTCGCGTGGCATGCATTGGTCATGCATGGTCAGCTTCATGAGTGCACGTGCAATCTGATTGGTTGGCAAGAACTCAAATAATTTCTTAACTTATGCCTGTTAGTTGCTGGCGCCTTCTCCCTTTAACCAACTGCTTTGACTGGTATGGTATTTCATAAATTAATCATAACTTATTATCTGCCTGTAACTGTAAGGAAATGTTAATTATGTATATCGTTTATGTTAATGTCTTTTATTTGTAAGTACCTCATAGAATAGGTTTGTTTATAGATTGGGTATCTCCCTCTTGAGAAATTACAGACACGACTTATCAAATTATTCTACACCGTAGTTTGTAATATACAATATATTTCGTCCAGGACTCTGCTTATATGCTAGGCCCTTTGGTTATCGTTCGTTTGTATAGTGTATGACAATAAAGACAACATTTTAACAATGAAAGCCAAGAAGTTGGGTGAAATAAAAAACACACATCATTCTAACCTTGAACAAGAAACATTAAATACCTGATTATTCATTTTACCAGTAATATACACAAAATATATACTGTCGGGAATGTATGTTCGGCTGTAATTCCATTGTCGTTGTTTGATGATTTTTTTTTTTAACTACGCGGTTACATATAGTATAATGCATATTGGATAATGGTATAGGTCACACAATCATTAACTACATTTAATGCAAAATCGACTATTATACCCTATGGAATTCAGCTTTAGCTCAAAACATTGTATTTATCATTGACAATGGCTGTTGGTCTAATGAGAAGTCGGGTGCTTGAACAATGGGCAAAGTCCACGATTACAACAACATACTCTGCAATCCGCCATGCAGTATTTTTTCATGTATTTTTTAACATTATTGGCAAAACATAATACGAAATATTCGAGCAAAATCATACCTGATTTCCACCAGCTTTCTTCCCATAATCATGCACTTATCCGAAACGACAGAAAACTAATTCCGTGATCGTTATTATGTACCTGAAAGACGAAGCAAATTAAAACAGGGAAGTCTACAAATTGTGATTCGAGGCGCTTATTGTCAGGATTGTCAAACATTTAAATGACTTACATCATAGACGGGATCATAGATCAAACAAATTACCACCCGATCATAGTCCAAGTGGATCGTTGGCCAAGCACAATCATTATGCTCTTATTTCTTTAGCCTTCAAAACAACAAAGAAAAGCACATATGTTCACAAGAAGCTGCACATTCAAAACAAAAAAGACGACGGTGGTCTTTTTCTTGTGTGTGACGAATGCCATATATTGAATTGACTAACTACTTCATTGTTATCCACATTTCATCAGCGTTTACCAGAGAGTATGCTATGTTTTTTAGTTCAGAAGACTATACATCAAATTGATGCCACTACTAATTTTACCGGAATTGATTTTTTTCTTCAAAACGATTAATCTACATCATAATTTGCCTTCCCTTTAATATCCAGAAATTGTTATTATACTCTCATACAGGAGACAAAATCAGGCAGAATCACCTATTGGGCAGGAGCTCGAGAAAAAAAAAATCTGACAAGAATTTAGAAACTTCAGGTAGTAGTTGTTAATCGGACAGGAGCTCAAGAAAAGATACAGACAGAAATCACTAACCGAGCTGGGGTTTGAGGAAAATACTAGCAGAAGCTGGTATTAGGGTAGGAGCTTCAGAGAAATTCGTGGGGAAGCTGCTAATAAGATAATTATAAGATAATAATTAGGGCAGGTTCTTGTGAACAATAACAGTCTGTCAGCCGTTTAAGTATTTTTGTTAAGAAATTGGGTTTATTTTCCAACAGTATTTTTCATTTGAAAATTCTAAGCTTGTTCTTTTTTCTATGAATATGCCCAAATTTTATGCTAATATTGCCTAAACTCTGTGTCTTTTTGCCTGAATTTTGCGCTTCATTGGGGATGGGGGGGGGGGAGGGGGATGGGCACAGTGCCATGTCCTGCTCCCGTCTCATACTCGACTGGGTGTATTTGACCACTTAAGCTTCATATTTCATGATGTACTTCTGACTCAATTTGTTAAGGTGACAGTAAGGTAGTTTCTTGGTGATGACCTATCTTTTCTGGTGTCTTACCTAGTATGGACTGTAGAGCATTGACCAAATAACGCTTTAGAAAAAAAAGTTCCGTAGTTTCCAGATTGGTATTGAAAAATACCATTACAGTTTAATTAAGATGAAGTTGCTGATGAGAAAACACATTTGTTCTCCAAGTTTTATTTGCGCATTAATGAGATAATCGACTAATTAGTGAGGCAAGTTCCTCAGTCCCATTCGTAGACAAAGGAATCACCTTCAATAGCGATTTCACAGACACGAACATTAGTCACTAAATCAGTATTTACAGCTCATTTACAAAGGCCTGTGGCTCTACATTACACGCATTGGAATGCACAGGTGAATGTATTATTTTCAATGAATTTAACAAAGCCATTCACACAGTCCTCCGTCATTTATAGAATAGTTGCGCCTCACCGTAGTTCCTATTCAGTATTCAAACATCTTCGGATTCACAGAAGCATTGTGACTACATAGGTTGTTAAGCACTCCCTGGATTATGAACGAGGATTTGACGGCGTGGTATTCCAGTCCCGTAATTTATTTTTGCACACGGTGAAAGTCTGCGGTAGTTTGGTCACGACATTATAAATAGCCATCTTAATTAATTAATGTTCTCAAAAACGCGCAAATGGTATTAGGATAACAAAGTCGATTTACGGGTTTAGTCATATTTAAATAATCATCATTAGGGATTTGTAAAATACCACTGATGAGACTACGGGAAATTACAATAAATGGCCTTGCCCTACAGTCCAGTAGCTGAAATAGACATATCCTTTTTTTATTTTTATTTTTATTTTTATTTTTTTTATTTATTTTTATTATTTTTATTTATTTATTTATTTATTTATTTATTTATTTATTTATTTATTTATTTATTTATTTATTTTTATTTTTTTTTTTGGGGGGGGGGGGGATTCTGGAAGCGGGTCCGGTAAGTAGGTAGACACCCTTTATAGAATCAGTTAGGGTATGGACGTCCTACTTTTTTTCTGGAAACAATATGACATTTGAATTCTTTCTATTTAGAACACTCGGGTGCTCATCGGAATTAAAATATAGAAATGTTACGTAATAGTGGAAACAACATGGCGTTCAAATCACACGGATTGTTGTAACTCCAGAAGTACGCAGAAGCCCTTTAGGCTCTGAAAGTACGTTCAGTATACTGCCCTCTGTTGCTGGCTTAAGGAACATGGCGTCACAATTGTTGTTGCCACTGGTGGTGCTGATGTCCGTCGTTGTTGTTAGAGTGCTGCTACCTGCCGCCGCGGATGTTGTTTGTACTGTTGCTGTTGTGGTTGTGGTGCTGTCGTTGGTAATAGTGCCGACGCGAATGTTGTTGTTAGGCTTACTGTTGCTGCCGTTGTTGGCGTCGTCTTTAGTGGTGGTGCATGGTGGTGGTGATGCCGCCGCTCTTTTTGCTGCTAGTGACGTCATTGGTCAGATGGTTAGTGGTGGTGGTGGTGTCGCCGCTGCATGGTTTTGTTGCTTGTGGCGTCATTGGTCAGATGGTTAGTGGTGGTGGTGGTGTCGCCGCTGCATGGTTTTGTTGCTTGTGGCGTCGTAGGTGTTGGTAGAGCTAGTAGTGGTGGTGGTGCCACTGGTTCTGTTGCTATAGTAGCGTCTTTGGTGCCTGGGGCTGCTGCTGCTGCTGCTGCTGCTGGTGGTGGTGGTGGTGCTCGTTCTGTTACTAGTGGCGTCGTTAGTGTTTGCTGGTGATAGTGGTGGTTTTGCCGTCGCTGGTTTTGCTGCTAGTGGCGTTGTCGGTGTTAGTAGTGCTGCTGATGGTGGTGGTGGTGGCGCCGCTTGTTCTGTTGCCGACGTCGTTAGTGTTTGTTGCTGGCGGTGGTGGTAGTGGTGTTGCCGCCGCTGGGTTTGCTGCTAGTGGCGTCGTGGGTGTGTTGGAGGTGGTGGTGGTGGTGCCGCTGATTCTATACTGCTGATGCCGTCGTTGGTGTTGTTAGTTGCTTGTGGTAATTGTGGTGGTGCCACTGCTGGTTCAATTGCTGCTGATGCCAACGTTCCGTCTTGATAAGTTACATGACTCTTATAGAAATTATCTCGAAACAGCCATCTCCGTTACTTAGTTGTACGTACGCGAGTGACATCACGATGATAATGATTGTTATTGTTATTATCATTATATAAGTTTCCTTTTTTTCAAATAGAAATAAAGTATCAATTTCTCTTGGATACAAAAACATGATAGGATTTGTGAATTCCCGCTCCATATTGCAATATTCCGTAATATCTTCCCAAGCTTTCAAATCTTCCAAATAATATGGTGGCATTTTCGATTTTTTTTCGAAACTGCATAATTCTACGCACAATTAATCTTCTGCCCAATGATCTGCAACAATAAATCAAAATACATTGCCAAACCATATTATTTTTGTCATTATAAACGTTTCAGTCGTCCTGGCCGTAGTGCTATTAGAGTTAAATTTATAATTGTGCATTCTCATTCCCCCGTTCTTATAATCCTGAAACATTTTATTCCTTTTAACCTTACCCTTTTCATTCCATAATTCAAACGTCATCATTAACAATAACATCTGACAATACCCACTTTGGAACAACTAAAAGAGATGAAAATGTAATTTGGCTTTGACAACGTATATAATGTATTTTATTTTAATGTAATTTACAAATAGAAGAGACATTGCTAGCGTAACGGTCCTTGTAGTACGGGAGCACGGACCCGAAAATGAAAGTTTCGTGCAACCCACTTTACATCTCAATTCTGACCCGATAGGATGGTAGAATAGACCCTATAGAACAACCCTAGGTACTGTGTATAGTCAAATTGTGGTATCACTTAAAAGATATAGGCCCTTAAACTTAAAAGAACACTTCACCAGAAATATCGAAAATATAGAATTAATCTGAAAATAATTTGTTATATCTTGAGCTGTTCGTGATGAAATCTCCCCAAAATGATATCAAATATTAGAATCAACCTCAGCTTCCAGTTGCATGATATATTTCATACATGACCCCCTTGCTGACCTCACATTAAAGGCGAAAAGTATATACGTCACATTATACAGGATGGCCAAAAGAGAATGCAACACCTGCCATTGTTAATTCTTCAACGTCATCGGTAAAATGGTCTTGATGTGCAAATCATCAGTTAGAACATTC
>JZLH01S0004703.1:0-10148 GCA_001188425.1 Eucidaris tribuloides | reverse complement strand
CGCGCGGTGGGTGTGGTGTATGTGTGTTGGATTGTGTGTGATGTGATGTGTTTATGTGTGTGCGTGAACTGGACCTACTGTCATGTATGTTTCGTATGTCTGGATAGCTGGTGGGTGTGGGTGTGTTTGTGTGTTTTGTTTGTGATGTGTGTGGTGTGTGTGATGTGTGGTGATGTTTATGGTATGCCGATGGCATGTGTTTCACGTCGTCTGGTAGAGCTGTTATGTGTGTATGGTGTGCGGCGGGCGCGGCGCGCGTTGAGGTGTATGTGTGATGTGTGTGTGTTTGTAGTGTTTATGTTGTGCGTGAGCTGGACTAGCTGTCATGTTGTTTTCATGCTTATGGTCTAGGATAGCTGTGGATGTGGTTTGTGTGTTTGTTTGTGTGTTGTGTGTGTGTGAGTGTGTGTGTGTGTGTTTATGGTATGGTGTGTGGATGTGTTTAAATGTGCCATGGTGAGATCTGTTACGTCTGCTGCGCTTGTACCTGTGATTGTAATGGAGCGTTTGAATGTATGGTCTCTGTTGATTAATGTATTTCTGTGGGTTGTATTACATGCGTTTGTAATGTTGGCCTGTATGGTGTGTGTGTCTGTTGTGTGCGTTGGGCGCGGGATGGGGGGTTGATGCGTATGTGCGAGCTGTGTATGCACCGTTGCTAGCGTGCAGTTGGACGTGATAGGTAATTTGAATTTTATTATCACTTAGTTAGGAAACACGAATAATAGACGCATGCAACACGTAACACAGTAATACTAGCAGCGATGGCCTTTATTAATGATTATTCATAATAGCGTAATTTAGATAATCTAAGTTATAATGACAACTTCACCATATTAATTAGACATTTTTCATAGAGTTTGAACATTTAGCGGGCGCCATATAAGTTCTGTTATCAAATGCATAACAAAGTTGTGCAAAAATATTGATCGTGAAATTGATTTTCACTTTATAGTCGAGAGTTCCTATTTCGTAAAAACAAAGTAACACGATTTATTTAAACTTTACAAATATGGCGAATATATATCGATGCCTAACTTATTTGTCTGGGCCCCAGTTAGGGTAGGTTGGATAAGTATTAGGATAGGTCAGGTTAGGTTTCTAGATAGACTATAGGTTATAGGTTTAGTTAAAAAAGAATGAAAGCTACAACCAGATTTGTTCTAGATTTCAACAAAATTTTCTTAATTTTTACATTTTTACGTATACCGAGTTCGTTTCAAAACGTCCACAAAAAAACGTTTTTAAAAACTTGTCCGCAAAACGTTTTCTAAACGTTTTACGTTTTTCCAGGTCCTTGGTTAAATTTTACGAATAAGTCTTTTACGTTCTAAGGACGATTACTTCAAAACGTATTGAAAAACGTTATTTAAAACGTCCAAGAAAAATTTTAAACGGTACGAAAGCCTACCACATTTTTACGTCTATTAAACGGGTTTTCCAAAACGTTGCCAAAAAACCTACTTCGGACGTTTTAGACGGTTTTTAAAGTCCATTTGTTAGCTGGATACCAGAATGCCACTGCGGAGCGGACTCCCATAGGCTATACACGGGGGCAGTGAGACGCGTAGGATTACAAAAGCACAACACAAAATCCCGGATTTGGGTAGTATATACCATTTTTTTTTTAATTTAATTCCTTATTGAGTAGAAACATATAATTACATATACAATAGTACGGTAAACACCTGGTATCTAACGTGAGATATGTGGCGAAAGAAGCCCCGCCACAAATACAAAACTCAACAATCGGATCAGACATGTGACAACTACAGCAGAAGCAAATGAGGTACAGGTTGCATCCGCTGCCGCTGGCAAGGGGATGCTCTTATTTAACATTCCTGCAATCAAGCACCCTTTTTTGTCATTTCGAGAGAACTGAGGTCTGAGGAAGAAAGACGGTCTGAGGGATAGCCGACTTGAATGTTGCGGAGCTAGTAACCAGATTATCCTACAAAGCGTTTGTGGACGTTACAAAATTTACGTTTTGTTGTAAATCGATTGTTTGTTTGTTTGTGTGTGTGCGTGTGTGTGTGTGTGTATGTGTGCGTGTGCGCGCGTGTGTGTGTGTTTACGTTTATGCGTGATTGAACCTATAATGTTTCCACGTCGTCTGGAAAGAGCTGTTTGTGTGTATGGACGCGTAGTGAGTGTGTGTTGTACGTGCGTGCGTGCGCGCGCGCGTGTGTGTGTGTATGTGTGTGTGTGTGTGTTTATGTGTGTGCGTGACTGGACCTAGCTGTCATGTATGTTTCCGTGTGTCTGGATAGCTGTGTGTGTGTTTATGTGTTGTGTGTGTGTGTGTGTGTGTGTGTGTGTGTGTGTGTGTGTGTGTTTATGATATGCGTGTGGATCTGTTAACGTGTGTGCTTGTACCGGTCCGGTTGTATGAGCGTTTGAATGTATGCGTCTCTGTGGGATTAAATGTTTTTCTGTGTGTGTATACATACGTTTGTGTGTTGGCCTCCATGTGTGTGTCTGTGTGTGCGTGGGGGGGGGGTGGATGGATGGGTGGAGGGTGTTTGCACCTTTGCTAGCGTGCAGTTGGGTAATAGGTAATTTGAATTTTATTTCCACTTAGTTCGAAACACGAAAAATAGACGCATGTAACACGTACGCACATAATACATAGCAAGCGAGGCCCTTTATCTAATGCATATTCATATGGTAATTTGCATAATCAGTTATAATGACAACCTCACCATATTAATAGACATGTTCGTAGTGTTTTGAACATTTAGCGTCGCCATATAGTTCTGTTATCAAATGTATAACAAAGTTGGCAAAAATATTACATCCCGTTAAAGTGATTTCACTTTATAGGAGACTTCCTATTTGTAAAAACAAAAAGTAACCACTATTTATTTACCTTTACAAATATGCGATATATATATCGATGCTAACTTATTGTCTGACAGTTAGGGTAAGATTGGATAGGTATTAGGATAGGTCAGGTTAAGTTACTGATAGGACTATAGGTTATAGGTTTAGTGAAAAGAATGGAAAGTACAACCAATTGCTTCTAGAATTCAAAAATTTTCCTTATTTTTACATTTTTACGTACATTTTTACGTATACCGAGTTCGTTTCCAAAACGTCCACAAAACGTTTTTAAAACGTCCGCAAAACGTTTTCTAAACGTTTTTAAAACGTTTTACGTTTTTTCCAGGTCTTGGTTAAATTTACGAATCGTCTTTTACGTTCTAAGGACGTTTTCAAAACGTTTTAAAAACGTTTTAAAAACGTCTAAAACCTACCACATTTTTATGTCTATAAAACGTTTTCACAAAACGTCCAAAAAACCTACTTCGGACGTTTTAAGAACGTTTTTAAAACGTCCATTTGTTAGCTGGGAATGCACCTTCCACACAGCGCAAGTTGCCGTGGCTGAAGCTACCAAGTGTGGGCTTGAATTGTTGCCCCACCCACCTTATTCACCAGATCTGGCCCCATCTGACTTCTGCCTGTTTCCCAAACTCAAATCCCACATTCGTGGACGCCATTTTTAGTCGGATGATGACGTCATTAAGGCTGTAGAGTCCTACCTGAAGGACCGAAATGAAGCCTTTTACCATGAAAGCATCGGAATGTTGGATAACCGCTGGGCAAAGTGCATTGAGGTGAAGGGGGACTATGTTGAAAAATAACCAGCAATTAGGAGTATCCTGACAACCCTTCTTGGTGAGGCCGAGAACTTTTCGATCTACCCTCGTATATAATTTTGGATATTTGACAGTGGAAAAATGCATGCAAACAGGCAATCAAGAGTTTTCACTGTACATGTGATCTTCGTGTTCATCTATTTTTTCAAACATATTCCGATTTCAGGGAAACTGGTGGAAAGATAGTATGACGGGGGATATGTT
Organism: Eucidaris tribuloides; assembly: GCA_001188425.1. NCBI lineage: Eukaryota > Metazoa > Echinodermata > Echinoidea > Cidaroida > Cidaridae > Eucidaris > Eucidaris tribuloides. The sequence goes on along the minus strand of JZLH01S0004703.1, from coordinate 6,282 downwards.
GACATCCTGAGGAAATTCTACCTGTTAGGCTACACCCATGGCCATTCGATTTTCAACATGGGGCTACTGGCTTGTGCTAGCAGTTCCGCACTTTGTAGTCATTTTATTTTGATTACGAATAAAAGTCCCGTTATCAACGATGCTTGAATGTAATACGAACTAATACGATAACATACATGCACTCAAAGTTCCTATAGATTTTCACACATTGATTTGATGTGTAATTTATTATTATCGTACCAACTTATTTCAGTACTAAATGACTTTTAGAGTAACTTAGCTTATCAATAAGACATGTAGATTTAGACATGTTTCTTTCAAATTCGATCAGTGGATATATTTTATAAATAGTACAAACTGAATAAACAACGGAATATGTTCATTCTGGAAAACCATTGTGAAGTTCAATGTTCAAAGATATCCCTGATCGGCATATTTTCATTTATTAATCATTAACTAATACAAGGTATTACGACCATCGGCGATGAGTTCTAAGATTTATATTATGGTGTTAACAATTCACATGTTATAAAGAAGGGATCGTAAGTGGAAGTTGACTGTTTTGCAAAAGGCGTCCTGAAAATGGCTGCCTATTTTTTTGTAGTCACAGCAGGTCTTCTCTACTGCACATATCCATGTAAGTACACCAAGGGACATATTTGGCCAGCGTTACATAAATGTATTGATTATGTTCAATGTATATTGTATTGTATGCAGAAGAAATATAACACTAGTTGTAAGTGGTTATGTCGATTCACCTTAAATATTTCCGAACCTTTATCGCTAGTGTGAGGTGTTTTCATTGCGTAAAGATTGGCTGTACCGGGCTCTTAATCGTTTCCCTGGTAGACGGAGGGTGAGTTTTTGCTAATTAGCAGTGATTCACATATTATACGACGATTGGATAAACGCAGCTCTCAGCGGGACGTGTAGGATTTGACCTGACGACTACTAACAACATTCAGGATGACCCATTGGGAACAGCAGCGAATTATGATAAGTAGCTGTTAGAGGTAACTGTGAATAGAGTGTACATTGTGATGCTGCCATTTTGGTGTGGTGACAGGTCGCTGGTTAACATGCAGAATGGAAAGGGGCGAGACTGAACTATGTACTGAGTTCATCTCTGACCGGCTTGAGTAGTGGAGCTTCAGAATTTCCCTTGCTGCTACTCAAATATTCATTTGACAGCTGTCTTCTTTGTAATGTGATTTATTAATAATCATTGACCTATACAGAGTGGCCCAGAAAGAATGCTACGAGTATGATCGCTAATTTCTTCGACATTATCGGCAAAATGTCATTAATTTTTATTTTGTTGCTTTGAACATTCTTTTTCCAATAAAATGATACAAAATCATTGATTTTGAGTAAGGCGTTTGATTCTAGGGCCATTGTTCGGAGGCAATGCAATTTCCCAAATTTGCGCAATTTTTCAACGGCGGCGGTCATTGAACGCCGAGATATTCTGGCGTCTCAGCTAACATACCGGACAAACCGCAATGACAAAAGGGCTGGAATGCCATCGCTTTCATAAGGAAGACGATGCGAACTATGTCTCCATTGTCATCGCGGTTGCCGGTATGGTTAGCTGAGACGCCAGAATATCTCGGCGTTTCCGATGACGCCGTTGTTGAAAAATGGCAAATTTGGGAAATTGCATTGCCTCCGAAAAATGGCCCTAGAATCAAAACGCCTTACTCAAAATCAATGATCTTGGTATATTTTATTGGGAAAAGAATGTTTCTAAACCAAGGAAATGAAAATTAATGACATTTTGCCGAATAATGTTGAAGAAATTAGCGATCATACTCGTAGCATTCTTTCTGGGCCACCCTGTATAATGTGCATCGTCCACAGCAGATTCCACTTGTTCTATCGAGTAATAAGGATGTACTATGGTCAATTTGTACCAAAAAAGATTCACAAAAAACCTTGAAGGGTGACAGTTAGAAGCAAAATACCCGGGGGGGGGGCAGGCACTATCATTGCAAGGTATAAACCATGCGGGTGTATGGACTTTCAAATTGACCCTAAACATGTAAATATCCGTCGATCTCAGAATAAACAAGTATTCAAGTCTGAAAAATACCCAAGACACTAAACAAGTATTCAAGTCTGAAAAGATACCCCTTTCAAGTCAACCTTCTGTCAAAGGTGTACCCTTTTCCCTGGTTTTGGCGATTTTGATACCCTTCTCACTGTACGCGCGTTCACCACTCGACAGTGAAAGCTAACCCTTTTTAAGCGTCTTTTTCACACGCGCATGGTGTACACCTTGTAATGACAGTAGAATTATCTGCATTTTGACGTCAATATCACCCATTTACCATATTTAATTCGTGAATTACAATTATTGGTAATTTTAGCCAAGGTCAATGACCTTTGACCTCTTAAAAAACACTTTCCCCAATTCCTATTTCATATAATTTTTTCACAGATTGCCCAAAACATTTGATTAATTTTTGGTTAATATACGTTAGTAAACGTTGCAAGCCACACATATATGATCCAAAACAGAACGATGACTAAAACGAGAAATTCACAACCAAAAGCAACTTCCAAGATTTACTATGATTTTAATTAATTGTTTGTTAATTGCTTGTTTCAGCGACTGTGCTCATGGTCTGCATCCGTAATAGGCCTATAGAAATTTTGTCAATTACTTGACGGGAAAGTTGGCGCTACCAGGATCTGGCATTGTTCAAGATCTTCTACCAGTTAACTTATACTGGAGCGTTTAAAGTAAATCCTGTGAGTTGAAATTTCCAACAAAAGTACAAGTAAAGAGTGGCAAACGCCTATGGTGTCTTTCTGATGCAGATACTGTAGATTTCTAAATGTTGATGGTAGTGACACTCAGTGCCAACTTAAGTTACAATACAATACCGTTCTTTACACGACTAAACGTAATTCAAAGCGATTCACGAATATCAAACCTAAAACAAGGGGATTATGTAAAATTCGAATAAATAGTACCGAATTATAATGAGAGAAGAGAGCAATTTCCTTATGAAGGAGACAATTCTTGTTGGAAAACCGCCAGGGATGGTGATGCCCGGATACCATAGGAGAGTCTATGCGTTGTGCCGCAACGGATGGGCTTCGTCTCCTGCACTATCAAGAGTCTTTGGCAGCAGGGTTGGGTTTCTGCCAGACCGCAGATTCTTGAGGTAAGGTGGACCACTGTTTTATGTAGGAGCGTGGTAGGATCTTGACAGTAATTCGCTTTCGGGCAGGAAGCCAATGTAATTGCTGAAGGAGAGGAGAGGCATAGTCACGCATTTTGGAAATGAAATCCAACTTTGCCGCTCTGCTTAAACACGGTGAAGGGACTGGCCATTAGTTGAGGGAATGCCACATATCGGGAAAAGGAAGTTTGCTTGTTTCTATAATTGAGTGCTGCTCATTCTACATATGCAATTGAGGGAATTTAGCACCTAACTTTCCCTTTGTGGAGTTTGTGATAAACATGGTTGTCTTGTGGATACCACTCGCAAATAGTTTATTCCGGCAGATTACTGTGATTTCCTGCCGAAGGACTATTCCAGGAGAACTGCATTGGCCCTGACGATCTGTAGTATGCTATTCTTTGAAAATGATTATGGCAACAGTGGCTTGGCTGCGCTACTGGCGCTTCCAGGATGGTGTCAGAAGTGTTTGTGTGAAAGGTCACTTGCCAGATATCCCAATGGAAAGGTTGACATCATGAGCCCTGTACTGTGTTACCCTGCTTAGTCAGAGGATTACATTTTTCATTTTTTCTATTCATACATGAATTCCATCCATCTTTGTTGAAATCAATGTCACATCTACATATCAAACCAAAGAGATGTTCATTTTTTTTTTCTTTTGTGTAGGATAATAATTAAAACATCAATTTCAAACAATTATTGTACTACTTACAGTTGTAAAAAACCTATAGTAAACGTACCATTATCAACAACTTACTTCTTCGAAATTAGCTTAAATGAAAATGATTAAAGGTGATAACCAGTCATTGGTTTTATTTTGAATGGACGGTAAGGACGTTTCATGAAGTGAAAATATATGCACTTGTTTTACGGGTTTATTTTTTTTATTGTTACAGCTGCAATCGCAATGGATTATACATGCATGTTATATTGATCATTTTCATTTTCGATAGGGGAGAAAAAGAGAGGAGAGGAAAGTAACAAGGGTAGGAAATGAAGAAGAAAAAAGGATGAGGAATGTTAGAGAAAGTGAAGGAAAAAGGAAGAGGAGGTTTGGAAGAATATGTAAAGAGGAATGGGAAAGCGAAGGGTATGAGGATAAATATGAGGAAAGGAGGATGCAGATGAGGAAGAAGTGGAGTGGGGTAGGAAATGAGGGGAAGAAGCAGGAGGAGGAGGGGGGAGGAGGAGAAGGAGAGGGAACAAAATGCAGTCAATGACGTTGATTAATGATTAAAGTTCAGGGGGACATTTGACAGTTAAATTAATATGATTTCGTTTAACATGTGTCTCCAGTGCTGGCAGATGACACTGTCGTGATGGACCCATCCGTCACTGTATGGCAAGGCCAGAATGGAAATCTGAAGTGCTTGTTAAAGGGAACGCCGTATGCCGTGTGGTGGATGAAAGGTGATACCCTCTCTACGGCAACACACATCGTGACATGGTATAATGGACAACAGAGCAGGCGCGATCTGGAAGATAGTCGAAGATAGTCGATAGTCGATAAGAATTTAAGGGATTAATCTAGGAGTATTAGTTTTTTCATAAAATAGAAAAACCATACATATCTTTGAAATCATAAAACTAAATTATGTTATAATTTCAAAAAAAAGATGAACAAGAAAGAAAGAAAGAAAGAAAGAAAGAAAGAAAGAAAGAAAGAGCTCGACCAGGGAGGAAGGAAGGGAGGAAGAAGGGAGTATAACATTTTACCAGCCACCCCGTGTCAATATTCTGAGTGCATGTTATTAACATTTACAAATGTTCCCGAGTTGGCAAAATCTTGAATAGCATCAGTGGGCAATATCAGTTGTAAAACAGTTGGAATAATCAAATTTGAAAATCATTTTGTATTGATCACTCAGCAAAACTCGGACTGGATAATGCCATTTGGTAAAACTAATAGCAGTTTGCAATGTGGGCACTGTAAACGTTATCTGTCTGCACTATATGGTCATTCCCGAGAGGTGAAATTAATTTTATGTAGAGCAATTCCTAAAACAATGGGTGTGCAGAAATTCCAGAAAAACACACATTCTCAAGACGAAAATGTCAAATTTTCTCACCTTGCGAGGTGATCGCCCTCCCAGACCCTCCCCCATTTTAATACCAATCAACAATCGCCACATCTTTTGTACAACAACAACGTCAATTCCTTCATCGAAAATGCCCCAGAAAGCACACTTTTTCAGGGAGAAAATCTTAATTTTACTCACCTTGGGAGGGGAAACACCTCCCACACCCTCCCCAATCTATCACCAATCATCAATCACCACACCGTTTGCACAACAGAAAAAACAAGAATTATGTTACTTAACCCGTTCGTGACTAGTGACAAATTAACTCGTCAAGGGTTTTCTTGATTCACAGACTAGTGACGAGTTAATTCGTCACGGCAGAGCGAAACAGACATGCACTTTTCGACCTTAGATTTCACCTTTTTTAATGCACAATCACAGATAATAAATCAGATGAATCGAACCTCAATACATCAAAGTTAATAACTGTGTTATTTTTTTCAAGATAACTGACAGAACATGGACACAAATTAGTCGAAAATTCGCAAGGCAGACACATTTTTTCGAGGATTGCTATCCCTGGTAACGCTTGCGGTAAAGGGCCAATCACTGGCAAGCAGGTTCATGCCGCGGCTGATCTTATTAGGCATAAAACGCCAACCTCATGAGCATAATAAATGCCTTTATGCAAAATGCAATCGGATTCTAGGTTTATTGGCGTTCAGACCCACAAATAGATTATGCTCGGCAAATTGCATCGCGCTAGATATTAGCTTATACTTTACTATATTTGTATTTCAGGCGATTTGCTACAGGGCAAAGTTTAATATTCTATTTAGACTTTGTGTCGGTAGACTGAATCGAATTTTAGGCCTCACAGAATGATAGTTGGCATAATCCGATTTTTACTTATTGCCGACCGTATATATTTAGGCGGCAATAAACCGGCTGCGGCAATAAGCGACATCCAACAGCATTTCTGGGAAAACAATATCAATCGCAATCATGAATAATGCGACAATTCGGATGTTGATGAATGCGCGAGAGGAACTTAATCTATGGAATTA
>JZLH01S0004698.1:0-11896 GCA_001188425.1 Eucidaris tribuloides | reverse complement strand
GCTGTTGTACTTGCAATGTAGTTCCGTTGCTTGTTCCAGCAGTGCATCAGAAGAAATTTCGGGGCATGTTCAAAAAATTTCTGCCATCGCCTGCCATCACTGTTTTGTCGCGGATGTTCAGCCAATATCGTGACGATGTGCTACTGTTCTTACTGATTTGATACCGTTGCCTTACCCAACTAGTTCCGACCCCCGAAAATGCACCAATTTTTTGCTCCTATATTGCTTCAGCGAGCCACATCAGTTAGGTGTGACAGCGCCTAAATCCAAAATCAGGGTACATGTGTACACTTACACATTTTTAAAATTCCCTTAGTTTCCATGACTTCCAATGGCATAAAACTGTAAATTTCCATGACCGTTTTTACATTTTCAAAGCTTGTAAAAACACATCATTGCCATACTAGTTAGTTCCCAATCAAGGGCCTTCTTACAATATCTTGAATATACAATTTTTCCTGAATCTCCAGAGGAAATTAAAGATATTCTCCCTGGATATTTGCTTCTGGAAAAAGTACTATCTAATTCCTGACTTTCCAGTAATTCCCTGATCCGTACGAACTATGCCCAACACTTAACACACATCAAATAACCACAACAATTATCGATAAATCTTTCACTTATCTTCAGAAACATCTTTCTCGTCAAACAAGTAGTAACATATTCTTTAACCCTAAAAAGCCCAAGGGGGGGCACATTGTGCCCCCCTACCAATTTTTTTTTTCGCCACGTCCACAATTTTTGTCGAAATTTGATCGAACTTGGTGACTTTTCCTAAAATTTTATGGCGAACATTTTGGTGTATAGTTTAGGGTTACCCGTGAAATCTTTTGAAGGTCATGTGTGTCATTTTTTTGTGTTTTCTTCTATTTTTACTACATAGAAGAGTTACTGCCACTTGTTTTTCGTATCTATTGACTCAAATATGACATGAAACGTATGTTTCATCTATTTTGAAACATATTCAACACATTTCTTTTGTTTTTCTTCATTTTTGAGGGGTAAAATGGTGCCAAAACAATAAAACAATAAAAAAATTGAAAATTAATTTTCTTGCATTTTTTCTTATTTTCAATTTAAATTATCAGATTACAAGATTTGATGTATCAAAGTGCAATTCCATGAAAAAAGTTTACCAGAATGATAAAAAAATGCATTTATTCAGGTTAGTTTAACTCTTTAGTGCGACCAACAGTGCATAGTAATTTGTGCATATACGCATTACATTCCCACGATATGTATTGTAACACAAAATATGAGCCCCAAACAGTCAAAGTTTACTCAAAATACTTATTTTCTATCTTAAAATATGTGATCTTGTATATTTAGAGACAAATTAATCACTTGTGAGTGTATACAAGGGATACTAAAGACGAAAAATTCGAAATATTCAACAAAATCCATATTTTCTATGTATTTTATTATATTATGGTGCATAGCGCCCCCATGTGGTGACCTTGAGAAATTTTGATTGTTGTGTTGCTTTGCATGTGTGCCAAATTTGAGAGTGATTGGTCAAAAAATAAAGATTTTAGAGAAGGGGGGCACAATGTGACCCCCCCCCCCCCCCTTGGGCCACGGAGAGCCAAAAATAGCTTGGGCTTTTTAGGGTTAACTCACAATGTGCTTACTTGTTGTTTCTATACAGTTTTTAATGAACTGATATGCAGTTAAAATGAAAGGTTGCAAAGGAAATTCACAATCTTTCATAATTTCTACAATAATAATAATAATATGTATGCAAAAGTTACTGTCAAATGGCCATACTCAGTTTTTATTGATAGTCATGTAATCTAGTATTTTGACATATTTTCAGAACTGACTAGTGATTATTTAATGCTTCATTACTGGTTAAAACAGTTATCTAAAATATTGAATTTGAAAGCCCCACCAAGCCCTGTCAGATAAAACAAACACAATCAAAATGTGCCTAGAAATAAAAGAAAAATAGCATAGTTAGTGAATGGTGATTTTGAATTTGCATAAATTAGCAGAAACTTCCAAATTCTGTATTGAAGTTTGGAAACCCCTACTAAGCTCTATCAGATAATACAAACAGAACTAACCCTAAGTTAAGTTTTTGATGAGGACTTAACTTAGTCTAAGAATGTTGACCTGAATGACCTTTGACCTTGATTTTGTGACATGAAATTCTACTCGAATAATAAGTGATACTTCATAACCCTTATGTCCACGTTCCAAGGAACAAGGACTTATACTTTCAAAATTATGCTAAAAATTCAAAAACTTAAACTTTGGTTAAGTTTTTATTATTAACGCCACCGCCATAGGAAAAGCGGCACTTATATCTCGCTTCTGCTATGCATAGCTGGCGAGACAAAACTTAGACACTCCTTAAAAACATTGAATAAGCTACAGCTCAAACAGAAATCTCAAAATGTCCCGTCTTGACTTACGAGGTTATTGAATAGCCGACTGGGATGAGACAGAGCATGAAAGTGACCAGCAGGATGACCATGAAGAAGATGCCCGACCTGGACGCCCGGAAGGGACGCGATGACGGCACCATGTTGTACAGCAGACTCCACTTCTTGAAGTAGAAGAAGATGAAGCACTTCAAGACGCAGATGGCAGGAAGGAGGGGGCTGTAGAAGGACCCCACCCTGACACACACAAAATACAAAGTGGAGTCAGTTTATGCGGTATACTATCTAAATGGGAGGTCATATTGTTGCGAATTACTTGTTTGATTGGTGTCACAAAGGAAAGCATGTTTATGTGCCATTAGAAACAGGGGGATAAGGAAAATATCAGACGCTGAGGAGAATATATTGATGACTTTGGACACATTCCAGAACTTTTGTATTTGCCTTTAGCTGACGAGTTGATCCAGAAAAAGGGTTATCCACACAAATGTATCATAAAATCAACAATTATTTCAAGAATCACACTATATTGTTACTTCTGTATTGCTTCAAATGCTTTATCTACTAATTATGAGGAAGATGTGATTTCGGTTGGATAAGAAATGTGACAAATTGTCTCCAAAAATAAACAATCAATGGCTACTGTTGATAGACTCAATGATTTGTACAGAATTCTATTAAATTTCAATAATGATAATTAAACATTCTCTTAGATTTAGATAATTATATTGGATGGGTTATTTTAGGTGGACGTAGAAAATATTGTACTTGTCTGCAACTTGTCCGATACATGTCATAATTAGTTGTGTCCACCTCAAAGCTATCTAATATAATCATTTATATTACACACGGTGGCCCAGAAAGAATGCAACACCTACCATCGTTATTTATTTCAACAAAATTGATAAAATGTCATTAGTTTTTGTTTCAATTGTTACGACATTCTTTTTCCAGCAAAATGATACCATGATAATTGATTTTGAGAAAGGCGTTTGGATTCCAGGGCCACTTTTCTGACACAATATCATTTCCGAAACTTGCTACTTGCCATTAGCTACTCAAATCCAGCTATCCTGGGAACACTGAAATATTTTTGAGTGACTGCATGCCATAGAATAAGCAGTGCAGACAAACCACAGGAATGTTATCTCTTTGATAAGGAAAACAATATGAGGTATGGCTCACATTATCATTGCGGTTCATCTGGGCAGCTTATTCTATGGCACACTGTCACGAGAAAATATTTAGATGTTCCGAGGATCGATGGAGTTGAAAACATAGCAAATTTGGGAAATTGCATTGCCTCAGAAAAATGGCCCGACAATCCAAATGCCTTATTGAAAATCAGTGATCATGGTGTCATTTTGTTCGAAAAAGAATGTTCTAGCCAATGAAACAAAAACAATGACATTTTTACCGAGGATGACGAAGAAATTAAGGATAGCAGCTGTTGTGATCTTTCTGGGCCACCCTGTATAACTACACTCAGAAAATCACATGCACAGTCTATGTTTACAGTGGGACTCACCAACAGAGGGCCTGTGAGTAGACGATGGCCAAGACGTTCTTAGGAATCTCAAACTCCATCTGTCCCAGGGCCTTGGCCACACCGCAATGCAGGTACTTGGCTGCTAACCTGCAAGAAATCACACACAACCGAGATGAGTCACATCTTTGCAAAACTTCCGCAGCGATCGGGATGTAGCTATCTTTCCGAAGCGAAGATGAGGAAAGATAGCGTATACATTCATATCATCGAGGAAGTGATAGTTTGTCCCTTCGCCTGAAACCAAAAGGTGATTATTTGCTTAATATTCCACATCTGAAACCAGACTTTACAGAAAGAAAAGAATATTTACTTTGATCTATGAGAAAGGAAAGTTAATGTTTCTTTACAGAGTATGGTTTTAGCTAGCTATGGAAAAGTACTACCACAAAAGTATCAATAGGGTGCAATGTACTTTCCTTATATGTGTACTCAAAAACATTGATAGTGCGTTGAGACTCATGACGTGAAGAGATGAGCCAAATAGTACTTTCACGGATGAGGGTACACAACTTTTCTTCTCAGGTGACTGAAGGGAAAAACTACGCTTTATCACATGATTAACTGTTGACCAATCCTACAACCACATTCTTAGTGTGTGGAATATAACAATCAATATTATCTTTAAAGACAGAGTAAGGGATTTGCACGTCAGAAAACGGTAGAATGAATGAAATCAGCTCAAATCTTTCACAATGTGAAAATTAGTATAAATAAACACCTGTCATAGAACCTTTGGGTAGAATACGCAGTTTTAGTGAAAATCTGGACAATGAAACTTCAAAATTTACAGTGACGTCAACATGCACGGGCCGTTCCAAAATTGTCCGATCAGCCTTTAGCCCAAGGTCGCGCGGAGTTTAGCCATTTAACCAATCAGTGCGCTCCGCTGGTCTTATGACGGTACACATAACAGTGATTCACAATTTGAGCAAAATTTAAACTCACGGAAAGAACAACATTCTGGTAACATGTCGTTATTAGTTTTTCTCATAAAACAACAAATTCATGACGTATGGATCTCAAACTTTCAACACACCATTTGTAAGTACTAAACTAACGTTTGGTATTGATAACGAAGGGAAGTAATGGACTTGCAAATCCCTGACACAATCTTTAAAGGCTGTGTTTTGATTTGCACACCAAACTTTTTTTTTCCTCAGATTTGATCCAACTAATGAGAGGTACATAAATATACAATGCTCAAAATTGCAAACATGTACCGTTTTTACGCCGTAACGAAACATCATTTGATATTGGGTCGTTGGTTGATTTGTATTTTGTAGCGGTAGTTTAGGTTTCAGACACTGGATGCAGCTTTCATCCACTCATTTTCAATTCGGTCGAGTCCAACAATACCAAAGATTGCTCGACAATCGTCCAACTGCACTGGTGTGCGTTTTGGACCTTGCAAGCTTTCATCAGCAGGTATTCAGTTTTCACTGAATTCAAATTCAGTGAGTGACGTTACATCCCTGCATTGTTTGAATTTTATAGCACTTATTTTTACGAAACCTGACTTGTCAGCCCCAGGCTTTTTGTGAGAGGTGAAGATTTATGTGAATATTTAGATTATGAATGACTTTCGCTTTTTCACTCAATTAGCTAGTTTCAGAGGTGCGCAACTTATGGATATAATCTTAAAACCACAGTTGACACTTACTTGCGAGGAAACTCCCAAATCACGATGACAAGAACAACTGCCGCAAAGTCTGTTATCGTCAGCTTGTAGAACTCCTGCCCAATATAGGTCTCCCAGCACTATCAAGAAATGGACACACAATCACATACAGTTCTAACATCAGTTGCATACTTTGATCAGTAGTGAAGGGCAATATGCTTTCCTAATGTAAATACCACACTGTTTAGTGTATAAAATTTGTTTGGTTTAGAAGATTTCATAACTGGGTATATCATGCCTAATGCAATTAACCTTTAGGTACTATTAGCACTTACAGCAAAAAAATATTTTTAGTACTTAATTACAGCGTTTACAGCAGCTGAAAGGTGAGACATGATAAACTCCTCACAAGTTCCGCAATTCAACTTTGAGCATTGATATCTCTCTTGGTATTATAGTACAATTCTTGATATTGGTATCATCGAAAAGCCTGTCTATTTCCCTTTACAATGATACCTCATTTGCCATGATTATAGATTAATGGAATGTGCACGACATTTTAATAAGGGGCCAGGTCAAAAGTGAAAAGCCGCAAACTGCAATGTTATCATCACCAGTTTGGTGTTCATTTGTCATGTCTTGTTTTCACATTATATTTTGAATATTAAACATAAACATAAATTTATATAGTGCAGCTACTATGTGTATATATTCAGCTGCGCTGTTTCTGAACTCCTGTTTACTTAATTCTTCTCAAATACACATATATATATTAACAGAACAAATATGATTTTAACTTACATTTGAAGACATTTAGGGAGGGTGAGCTACGAATTTCAATGGGCAAGCTATTCCATAGCTTTGGGGCGGCAATGGCAAATGCACGGTCCCCAAGAGTAATTTCCGTTTTGCCATGGGGAATTTGAAATAACAATGTATCTGTGGAACTGCGCAGGCTATGACTGTGAGACTGGACTTTGATTTGAAGCAGTTCTGTAATGTATTAAATGTAATTTAAGTGAACTTCTGACATACTTACGCGTAGATTGCTGGGGCATATGTTGCAGTCTGCCTGGTCGGCATTAGGACATACAATCTGAGGATAGAGGGAGAGGAATAGTACCGCCAGGGAAGCCAATCTCAGAAACACCGTCCTGTAGGAGAGACATTGGATATACACTATCAATTCCTCGAAAAAGTTCATAAAATTCCATTCAATTATTTTCTCCCTCATTATTTTGTTTCTCGAATTCGAAGATATATTACTCAATCAGCTTGTAACAATACAATCCGTTCTCTAGTTGTGTCCCATTTAGATTACTGCAATGGCTTTCTTTCCACTATCCCTGTTAACCAATTAGATCGCATTCAACGGCTTCAAAATTGGGCTGCTTATTCTACTCCCCCAAACCTCTCGTCTCGCTACACTGGCTTCCAGTAAACATCGAATAGTTTTTAAACTACTTTTGTTAGTATTCAAATCCCTTAATAAGCAGGGCACCTCAATATGTACATGACTGTCTGACCATATACACCCCTTGCAGGAACGTACTATCTTCCAGCAACCCACTCCGTCTTACATATAGCATCACACGGAAACTGGCTGGAGATAGAACCTTCACTATAACTGCATCAAAATATTGAAATAGGTTACCTTTAACACTCAGGCAATCACAATCTGTCCCTTCATTCAAAAAGGCACTTCAAACATTTCTTTTTTCTAACCCAGATATTTAGAATTGCATATTTTTATTTTAAACTTAGTGTAATTTTTCTTGTAAGCACTTTGGGCCATCTTGGGAAAAGCACAGCCTATAAATAATAATAAGAAGAAGAATAAGAATAATAAGAATAATAATAGTACTAAATTTGGTACTAAAAGAAAGCCTATTAGTGTTTAAAATGATACCCAATATACAGGGCTCCACACTAACCTTTTTAGCTGGTTGCCCGATCAGGTAAGCAAACTTTTTGTTTTCATTAAGTTAGTTGCCCGAACAAAACTTTTACTTGCCCAAGTGAACAAAATGCTTGTAAACTGTGTTACTTTAAAGACAGTACCTTGTTGAATGTGTTTTTACAAATTTCTAGTTCAATTGGATTTACACAAAATTGAGACTGAATTGAAAAAAAAAGAAACTTAACTCGACATGCCGAAGTCACAGATCTGCACCAATAATACTCATAATGACCAAAGAGGTTTAAATCTTCTGGCATGTAAAGAGTTAAATACTCTCTGGACTTTAGAATTGCTCATTTTGACTTGCCCACTCGGGCAAGGAAAATTAATTTCCATAAATTTTTCACTTGCCCAGAAAGAAAGTTTGCTTGCCTTGGGCAAGCGGGCAAGTGCTAGTGTTGAACCCTGCAATATGTACTGGTTACGTAAACACGGGTGAAGGTCAGCCATGCTAGCATGGGGCTAGCAATACCCCCATGTCCACGGGTCATTTCAATGGTCGGGATAGCATAGTGAGGTACATTCACATCACAAATCTTTGCAAAGTTCATCTTCTCGAAGACTTGGCAAAGTTTACTTTGGCCATTCACACCAGGTAAAACTTTACTTCTCTAAGAAACTTCTCGAAGATTTGGCTTGCACTACACATGTGCAACAGTGCGCAATTGGTCGTCTAATTAACCATGCAAAATAAAAATGTATGGAGTCTTCATGAATTTTGTTTCCGCGTTGCTCCAATGTCTTTTATACCCCATATTTACATTACAGAAAGTAACAAGCTCAAACTGAATCATCTTACAGCTTCAACAAAACAGATGCAACGTCACATAATTGCAGTCACAGTGTACACTGAACGTACAGTAATACAAGCTATACACATGTCACATTCGGTTCCAGATTGCCTGTAGAATTTTGTGTACAGTTGCGTATTTACATCCCTACACCAGAAATGTGCAGAGGTTCATAAAATTTATCTTCCTGAAGTTTGTGTTCACACCTAAAATGTTGCTGAAAAAGACTCTCAATGTTCAGGAAATTTCTTACTAAGTTGTGGGAAGCTTTGCGAGAAGTTTCGCATGAAGTTTGCTTTCACATTACCAAACTTTGGAAGTTGATTTTCGGGAATGAAACTTTGTGAAGTTTGTTGCAGTGTTGTGGTCTCGGTCTCAATTTTGAGACCGGACCGAGACCAAGACCTTGACCATTCGTTCCGAGACCGAGACCTTGAGTGTCGAGACCGAGACCTGTGTTTTCGAGACAGAGACCTCCAAACTTTGGTCTCGGGACCGAGAGATCATGTCCAGGTTTACCTTTATTACTCTTTATGTCCCACATAAGGCCTAAAAAAAAAATTGTTGCATTGGTGTAACCCACCCGACCCTAAAAATATCCCTGACCCTACATTTTTTTCTTTCTTTGTAGTGCTATCGATAGTATCGATATCGCATATTGTGCTGACTTTGCAATCGAATTGAAAACCCAGAAGTGTTGTGGACAGAACAGCAATGTTCCCTCCGTATGCGCACGTACAACGCACTTCATGCGCTTCTATATGGAGCCTCGCTAGCTACAGCCTCTTGCCATGCTAACTACATGTAGCTAGCAATGATCAAGCGTGTGGATTACAATTTTATTTATATCAAAACGTCTTACGCAGTAAAGGTAACGGGCACACTTGGGCCAAAAATTATTTTCAGTGTCCTTCTCAACTTTAATTGGCTTGAATGATGTCATTGATGAACTATTGCAAGAAATAACGGCTTCCGAATTGGCCGATTGTAGGCTTATAGTTCATAAAGTGAAAGCATTGGGCGCTGATAGTGGCCCATTAAAAAAAAAAAACACACCACCCTACCTACCCAATTTTTCAGTGAGCTGTTACTCCAATACAACAATTTTTTTTGGGGGGGGGCCCAAGTATGTCTGACCAAGGAGATTACTTGAATTCGGAACATGTGGCCGAGAGACATTTTCTCCCAACATTTGCACCGTGGAACGATCACATATGTGATAGTCTTATAGTACTATCACATTTTTGATAGTCTTATAGTACTATCACATACGTGATAGTCTTACAGTACTATCACATATGTAATATTCTTATAGTACTATCACATATGTGACCCGTCACGCCAAAAGGAGCCACAAGTCGCAGCGTATGGTTTAGAGAAAATAAGCAAAATTGTCGGAACAGGTCAAATTTTTCGAAATTAGTTTTTTGACTGAAATCAAATCTTCAAAGTCTCTTTAATGTCCTGTAAAATTTTCAGATCAAAATATTCACGGGAAAGGGGTAATATTAACGTTTTTCTGAGAGCCTTCCATTCGACTTCGTGAAAAAACACACACAGAAAATCCGAGTCAGTTAGGCCGCGCCCCTAGCAACGCAAGACGGCTGCTCATTGGCTGAGTTGTGTCACATGACGTATCGTGATTGGTGTGATTCCATTTTTTTCAGAACGTGCAAGCTATCCTTAACTTGAACTTGATTTGTTATTATATTCTCGATTTGTTTGCAGTTTCCGATTTTTTCGACATTTTAATCTGCAAACATTAGATTCACAATATTTTGCGTCAATATTAAATCAACAGAGTAAGTACAAATGCCGATGCAGCGTGAGAAGGTATTCGCTGCGCCAGAAAATTTGTAACCTGGTGGGTTTAGAGTTAAGACATGCACGTTTTCATTATCCATGTAATTTGTAATCCCCACTAGTACACCAAGTATGTGCACAATCAATTAAAACTTTCACAGGTTCTTTTGTTCTTTTGTTACGGATGCATAAAAGCTGGCTCAATCTACAGTAGTTGAATTGGCACTTAAACGCGTGGGGCCGTCAAAGAGGACAGAATCATAACTATGCAAAGCGGGTCCCTGTCATGTCTGTCGGCGTGTTAATTATAGGGGGCCCTAATTCTTGCGCGTGTTCTGGACTGCTGGCGCAGTTATTCATCAATTGAATAGCGATATAGCAGACAATAAGAAGTTATTGTTTCCCTTGAGAATCTCAGTTTATTCAATCCCGAACTTAGCAAATTAGTATGAACAACCAACTTACAAGCAATTTCTACTTGTGGAAATTTATTGTGTCAAATCTCACACCCTAAGACCCCCCAAGTGTCTGGTGTCCATGACCATGGTCACCTGTGACCCGCCTCGCAAGGTACATGCTCCGAGCAGAAATAACGCAGATGGTTAAGAACCCAATGTATTTTTGGTAAACACCAAACGAACATTAAAATCTTACCGAATTCATTCAAACTGAAAATAGCACTTTCTACAAACCTATAAATTCCAAATGCAAAATTTCAAGAATGATGAGCAACGCAAACATACTGTTGCTAGGGAGTTTTTACCCTCGGTTTTATCAAAATTTCAGCACGATCGCGGTTTCGCATTTTGAACGGACGCTGCACTTTGACAGCGGTTTTCTCGTAAAGTAGATTTTCGTGACACGGTGAAAGCTCCTTGTTTGAAGTAGAATTTCTCAGTATGGAGAAAGTGAATATGGCAAAAAACAACTGGGCCCCAAAATCGACTTGTGGCTCCTTTTGGCGTGACGGGTCACATATGTGATAGTCTTATAGTACTATCACATTATGTAATAGTCTTATAGTACTATCACATATGTGATAGTCTTATAGTACTATCATATATTTGAATTGAATTGAATTTATTGTATGTGATAGTCTTATAGTACTATCATATATGTGATAGTCTTATAGTACTTTCATATATGTGATAATCTTTTTTCGTTAACAATTTTCTTTCAGCGGCAACACACTTTTACTCGCGACTACAAATCAATAAATGTTGTAGCATTCAGCCTGTATTCAGCAAGAATTCTATTTAAAATTCTCGGTGTGGTTGATGTAATATTTTTGTATAATGAAACCTTAAGTTAGTCAATCGATGTGATAAAGAGCAAATAATCATCTCCTATTTCTCGGGCAAAGGTACAATCTAACATTGCCTTGTTTATCTATCAGCCCTCGTCTTCAGCACGGCCTGATAGACACATCGTACATTACCTTGCCGATGTTAGATTGTACCATGGCCCTCGCAGTCGATGATTATTTGCTTACTAAAGCCACAGAGGATTGAAGATAAAGATGTGCAACCTGCTTGTACCTCTATGAGGTTATTGCTGATCTCGAGTACTCGCGGACTGTGTAGGTCTCCCAAATCGACTTATCAACGACATTTGTCAATTTTATCACGTCTGGGCAACGCGACTTACGGGGTTCGAGACTAGATATAAACAAGGTGATGTGGCTCAACATTGGGAGAGATGTCATACCTGGGATAACTGACTCCAGATAGTCTGCGCAAAGGCCCGGAGAAATAGATGACCCGGATTGATTATGGAATTATCGTCTCT
>JZLH01S0004679.1:34265-39714 GCA_001188425.1 Eucidaris tribuloides | reverse complement strand
ACACAAACACGCATCACACAAAACACACAAACACACAAACACATACACGAGTCTGGGCCGCCAACCGTGGACTGTCAATTTTTTTTCCTCCCTAGGAATTTCATCTCCAACCGTGGTAATACACTTATAGTTTTAATGGGAAGATGATGGACATTTCCCATCAACTTTTGTGTATGTATGAGTATTAATCATCCCAACCATATGCTATTACAACCATGGACATGCGTCCATGGTTGCAAAGTCATTTGAAATGCAGTCCTTTGCAATTTGTAATTTACTGGACGTACTTAGAACAACCGTGGATATCCATGATTGGCTCTTCGTTAGTATAACTTCCTGACATAGTCCACGGTGGACGGTGAATACAAACTCGCGCGCGCGCACACACACACACACACACACACACACACACTCAGACAAATAAACACATACCCAAATTAACCATAAACATACGCAAATTCGCAATTACATACCTACACATATCTACATACATATATACATACATACATACATACATACGGTACATACATACATACATACATACATACATACACAAGTGTTCATACATTCATATAATAAGACTTTTGCTAACATATGAAGTGAAATTGATATATATATATATATAGAATTATCTTATATATCTATGTCTAAAGCCCTGAGGATGAAACCTGAGTTTAGTGAAATAATGGCAAGTGAAATTGAAATTGCAATTGAAACTGAATTTTCAATTTCAATTCAATTGAACTTGAAACTAAAATTGAAATTAGTATTTAAATGAATTGAATTGAAATTGCATTAAACCTGAGATGAACCTAAGTTTAGTGAAATAAGGGCAAGTGAAATTGAAATTGAACTTTGATTGAAGTGGCAAGTTGAAATTAAAACTGAATTAAAAAAAAACTCAAATTGTAATTACCTTTCATTGAAATTTAATTCAAATTTAATGAAATTGAAATTGAATTGAAATAGAAGTTGAAATGAGATTTGAAACTGAATTGAAATTAAAATTGAAATTGAATTAAAATTGAATTGAAATTGAAATTAAAATGAAGTTGAAGTTAAAGTTGAAATTGAATTGAAAATGAATTGAAACTTAAACTGATTAAAATTGAAATCAAAATAAAACGAATTGAAATTAAGATAAAAATTAAAATAAACTTGAAATTAAAACTGAATTCTGAACAAAAATGCTTGTAGTTTGAAGAAAACAGCCTTTAACACAATACCAACAGCAAGAACAACAACCGCTATCACAATCTTAAAATGAAACACACAAACAGACGTTGTTACTTTATATTGAAAATTGCGTAGCGCCCGATGTAATGAGATTTCTTTACAATGTACAACATAGAGACAAATATATACATCACACCCTTTTTACAATAATTTACAATGACATATAAAACAACCATGGTGATAATATTATATATCTTACGTCATGGTTGTTGTTTTTAATGAAAGGCCAACTTGTTCAGAAACATCACCAGCTACATAACCTCGGACCTACGTATCTAAAATAGTAACATCACTCAATTGGCCAATCAGAATCATCTTTATAAAGAAGCGTAGCCAATAAGCATGGGGGTTAGATACGTAAGCACACGTGTTTTCTGATGAGCATTTGACCAATCAGAATCAAGTTTTCCACTAGATTTTCACCAGTTATATTGTCACGTAAATATCCAATATAATGATTTATGTATCCAATATAGTTACGTAAGTCACTTATTAGTTACGTTACGTTATTAAGATGATTCTGATTGGCCAATTGAGTGACGTTACTATTTTAGATACGTAATTTCGAGGTTACGTAGCTAGTGATGTTTCTGAACAGGTTGGCCAACTATAGGTTTTTTTTATCTACAGAATACCAGAAGATGATGAATTATTATCATGATACTTCACTGTTAGCACTTCTGTAGCACACATTCTTGTTAGTACGGGTTTCTAGAGTTTTGTCATTTTAGTCGTTTGAGAAAGTACATAACGACAGTCACAGTTAAAGCAGTTGACTAAAAACAGTAGTTTCCTTTTATATATATATATATATGATGGGTTAATCTTGCGGTCTGGAAGCCAGACTAGACACTGTGGTCCGTTTTGCCCCCAGGGTTGTTGATCCACGTTTCGGAGTGGGGGGGGGGGCAAAGTTGAAAAATGCCGCAAAATTGATCATTTTTTATGTTTAATAATATTTGTATGCCATGTTTAATGGTTTTATAGTGCTTTCCGATGCTTTTTAAAACAAATATTTGCATTGTACATTATAAATTTTTCAAGTTGTCAAAATTATTGGGGGGGGGGGGGCAAATCGATATGTTTGCCTCCCCCAATATTTCCATTGGTGGGGCGATCGCCCCTTGCCCCAACGCGAATGGTCCGTGATACTTGAGGTCTCTTTTTACCTCCATAGTGTCAATGGTATTGGTCTAGGAATAATAATCTGCATGAGACTTTTCCATAAAAATGTATCATATTCATGAATGCATGTGGTACACATTTATGAATTATAAATAAAGTCGCATATGATATAAATGATGAATCCAAAAATGCGCAGTAAGGGTCTGAGAAAAGACTAGTAGACTATTATAAAGAAATAATAATTCAAATAAAAGTTAAACGGTCATTATAATTCTATTGAAACTGAGTTTGTATAGCTCCCATTTTTGGCTGAAGGTTCTTAGATGGTCCTTTCTGCATGCAAACAAGACGCTTTGCTTTTAAATAAAATCACTGTCGGTAAATATTGTTTTATCATTTTGAAATTATTTTTAATTACGTTATTTGCTATTTGACACAATTTATGCCCTCAAAGAATTGCGAAAACAGAGATGAATAAGAACCAAGGGAACACAACCAAACGTAAAAATAACAATATTTCGTATTGAAATTAATCTAGATGAAACCTCTTATGTTTTACTTTCAAGAATATGAATTATGTGCCTGGCTTGAGATCTGATAGACTAAAACGCATTCTTATAAAGTACTTATATGAAAAAAGAAAGAAATCAAATGTTATTTGTGATAACAGACGAATACATTGATCAGTTAACGTGAAGCCAAACTTGTGAACATGAAACCACTGCATTCTACATATCACATTTGATAGGACTTCAATCCTATAGAGTTAATAACAAATATGAAGTTGTAGAGCGATTTGCACATGTAGAGTTATAATACCAACTATGTACAACAAATGTCATTAAACGATTATATTTCAGACTCATAAACATGGATAATGATACACATTTCAATTGTACCTTCATTTTTTTTTAAAAAGAGCATAAGGAATGCGTACATCTTCTGGAATGTATAAAAAAAAATCTGTTAACCCTTTGAGCGCTGCTGCGCACCTATGCACAATTGTGTAATTAAATTGAACAATCGTAATAATTATATTTCTCCTTCACCTTTGTACAGGAGACACTACAAAATGGTTAGTGTGCTTGAGTAAAATCTATAGAAAAAAATGTCATTTTCAATACCGCAATGAGGAAAACAAAATTCCAAGAATATCTGCAAAGAATCGTTTCTGTAATTATTATCCCCTCAGTATAAATTCAGTGTGTAAAGTGTTAACATTGTGGTGATTTATTTATTTATTTGTGTAAAAGTCACACTTTGAGGCCTGTGCTACATGTTGATGCCTGGATATTCTGCCACTAGCAGGATGTGTATTTGACACACACGATTTTATCCATGGACCCTTAAATAAAACATTGCAGTCTACGGGGTAAAACGTGTATGGTTAAACCAGTTACTCTTAGATTTTTACTTTTAAAAGCAATAAAATTATTATTTTGAAGTATTTCAGAACTTCATTTTCACACCTTATCGGAGACACTAAATAACACGAAAATGCAGCTTGGATTTTTAAAAATTATTGAAGAGAAACGATGCCCTTAAAGGTACTAGCTCTTATTCGTAAGCTAACATCATTGACATCTGGAAGAAATATGTCCAATGTGAGTTTAACCAAAATCCCGCCTCCCTGGTTTAACAGATACGTTATAACAGAAACATGCCTCGACCATCGTCTATTGCCATTTGTATACATGCCATTTATGCAAAGGGCGTCGATCCATGTTTCGGATTGGTGGGACAAAAGTGAAAAAAAATGAAAAATTTTCGGCGTTCTAAGCGCGCGAAATTGCAATATAGAATTTTGCGCGAAGCACGCCGAAAAATTGAAAATTTTGTATGTTTAACAATATTTTAGTGTTATTTTGTAGTGCTTTCCAATGCTCTTTGAATATTTATATCCTTGCATATATCCTTGCATTACACATCAATTTTTGAAGTTGTCAAAATTATTGGGGGCAAATCGATGTTTGCCCCCCCCCCCAAGAAAAAATCATTGGGGTGACGACTGCCCCCCTCGCCACCCCAGGATCGACGCCCCTGCATTTAGGAGAGAAACCACAGTTTAAAAGCAAAATCTAAAAGCGTCATCCCTATGCTTTAACATTTTAATTCAAGTAAGATGCGATTTTCTACATTTTTACTGCTCAAGAGGTGACATGAGGTTACGTTTTCATTTCTGTTTAAAGAAAATATGTGGTCGATTAGTACATTTATGACACACGTTAAGTAACTACCAAGTGTTTGAAATAAACCTTGTCAAGTTTGATCTTTAATAAATCAAAATGTAAATCCCCAGATAATACTGAAATAAAATCTGAGTTATATTCTAACTTCAGACTATAAGTTTGAGAGTTCATCCTGTTTTGACCCGTCTAGCAAATAAGTGCTACAACTCCTTTTTTACGAAGCAAATTTCGAACTACATGACTGATATTCAACCGAGTGTCTGACCACCTGTCCTGCTGCTACGCCGACCTCCTACCAGAGAGGTTGGTATCCCATATCAAAATCATGCTGCGCCTAATATGTCGCTAGGCAACGAGCGAAACAACGATGCTTACAGGAATTCTGAAATTAACAATAGGACGACCCTCATACATTGGCGTCGATTTCTGCCTTAAAATAAATGAGCAAACGAACGAATACCAATTGCGAATCATCGTAACTATGACGAATAATAATACTATCTGGCTATTTCTGGGTTTGATGATTATTTTCAGTTTGCTATTACCAAAAAAAAACACGACACGATAATACCTTGAAGAAAAATATTGTAACCAATTGCTTGTATCCAAAGTGTATAAATATCAATGGCTCTGTATAATTTCCAGGCTAAAGATGAAGTGTGTTCACTTTGAAACATGTTCCGTACATTAAAATGTTATGTGTTTTTCGTTATATTTTTGGATTTGCTGTTGTACGTATTATTACGTCAGTTCATTCACTTTGACTTTTACATCATTGATAATATTTATTTGTATATTTTGTCTTTGTTTTGTTTGTTTATAGTTACTAGAGTACAGTTTTGATAACATATGGTATTATCATGCCAGACATAATAAACGAATATAAAACTTACCAAAAT
>JZLH01S0004679.1:26765-29265 GCA_001188425.1 Eucidaris tribuloides | reverse complement strand
GTAAAACAGTACAAGAAGAATTAAAAAAACATACTCAACCTGAAAATGACAAGGCAATCAAAATATAAAATTGGAAAGGAGGGTCAGCTAAATTGGTAGAAAAAGGCAACAATGATATGGGACATAGTGCCAAATGTTTATTAGATTGGTGCAGAAAATAGGTACAAGAAGAATTTGCATTTACAAATCTACAATAGCAATTCAAATGTGACAAATATATAACGATGTAAAA
This sequence comes from Eucidaris tribuloides, assembly GCA_001188425.1. Lineage (NCBI taxonomy): Eukaryota > Metazoa > Echinodermata > Echinoidea > Cidaroida > Cidaridae > Eucidaris > Eucidaris tribuloides. The sequence continues at coordinate 29,033 of JZLH01S0004679.1, read as the reverse complement.
TCAAGAATTTACGAACCTCTTTTCGCCAATTATTTCCACGCGCACGATCTGATATCTTCATCTAAAAATAAGCGTTGTATTCCTCAGAAGATCTTCAGCAAAATAATTAATTTCCTTGCGATAAGGACGACGCCTGAACGATTTTAATTCTACCATTGATCGCGAAATTGCCGGGTAATCGCCGAGTCGAAGATTCACCCTCCTTTCTCGTAGGAACTCGGGAGCCGAGATTTATCCTCTTCGGTTGGCAAGGGGTGTGATCACTATCCGCGGTTTGAAACTGTCTCAGGATCTATCACTGTGGTCTGTAGCGACACTTGCCGCAAAAATCGCGACCCGCTTTACAAAGAGATCGCAACCCCCGGAGCTAGGAAGGGAGGTCAAAGGTGCTGATTAGAAAATGATGATTTTGTGGTGCAAACTTTCGTAAGTTTCATCTCTTTTGATTGTAAGCAGTTCAAAATTGTCATTGATAAGAAACCGAGCTGGAAAAAAATTAGGGAATGTTATTTCACCGAAATTTATGACTACTTTCTGCAGACAATTTGCCAAGCCAATTCAAATATTGATATGTCGAAGGACTTGTTCTGTTGCTAGCTTTGGCTAACAGTTATAAAGTATCGCCTACAATGGTGTATGTCCGTGTAGTTCGGCCGCAATACATCCCCTTGGCTCGGTCGGCTGGCTTTTATCCCATCCCGGGTTCCACATACCTGCCCGGTGGCGAGTTTTGGTTTTGTTGAAACAACTTTCCCTATTATATCTACCACGCGCGTAATTGTGTGTGCATGTATGTGTTTATATGTGTGTGTATGTGTGTGTGTTTGTATGTGTATGTGTGCGTGTGTGCACTTACAAACGCGAACCTCATAATTATTTGCTTCGTGCATTTGTTATGTAAATGAGTGCGCGGTAATCGTTCTACGCACATATGCACTGGCGGAAAAATTAGCAAAGTTTGCACGGGCGAGATTAACGCGACGAGGTGCGCATGCGCCGCCACGCGCCGCTCGTTGTTTGAGTGAAACCAGTCGGGCGTTTAATTGGTCAACAAGACCAGTTTTGTCGGTCAATTTCCCTCCAATTTTGGAACTTCGACGTCCCCACTCAATACAATCTGCGGTCCCCTGTTAACGCCTGGCTGCCACTGCACATCGTAGTTAATCAAAATGAATGTCGATATTGTATAGTTGCAGCATTAAGCGGAGTTTGACAGGTAATTAGTTCGAACCATACACTCGGTTTATTTTGGCAACAATAAGGCGGTGGTCGGGCGCGTACCAATAACGAGTGCGTGCGGGGTGATGTATGTTTATGAGGTTAACTATGAAAGCCAATGAGCCCCACTGTACGGGTGAACTCATGGACCTCGCAACATACTTCTGATTGGATAGCTCAACATTTTGAAGAGGAAAATGAGGGTTTAAATCATTTCCTTTGGGCATTCTCAAGTTCTGGGATGGCGTACAAGGGGTAAAAATGTTAATTTTTGAGCCTGGATTGGAAGATGACTTGTTAAGTGTTTTGAATCAATTCTTTTGGTCCCTAATGTTTTGAAGAGGGTTCAAAAAAGTAAAGAGAGGAGAGGGAAAAAAACGATTTGACCAAATCTGGGGCATTATTCAAACGATTAGTGGTGTCACCGGTCGGCTCAGATACGTATGGTATATACAGGGGCGTCGCTCTGCGCGTGCCAAATTGCAATCTAGAATTTTGCACGCGAAGCGCGCAAAAAATTAAAAATTATGTATGTTTAATAATATTTTTATGCTGAGTTTACTGGTTTTGTAGTGCAACCCAATGCTTTTTAAACATACCCTTGCATTACATATTATAAATTGTTCAAGTTACCAAAATTATTGGGGGACAAATCAATATCTTTGCCCCCTAATATTTTCATTGGGATGGTAGAACGAAGATTGACGCCGTTAAAGCCACCGTTTAACCACGTGTCCATTTCTAATCTGATGTACACTTTAGTTGTTGTGCTATCATGTCTTTGAGAAGTTCTAAAAATGAAAGCGGGACGATGTTATACTTCAAACTGATCATTCATTGCTTAAACATGTTAAAAGGTGATATTTTGGCCTAATTTTGGTACGTGACGGTGTTGGCAAGATTTGGAAGTTGGAAGGGCTCTCACTAGCGCCATCCTGCTCTAAATGGTGCTGTTAAAAGGAACCTTTAAAGAACCATTTTTAGGGTCTACCCTTTTCTTTTTAAATTGAATCTCGGCAATCTAAAAAAAAATGTCTTTAAATCACCGAA